>RJWM01001243.1:0-163719 GCA_004363535.1 Dasyprocta punctata
CATTTTCTATCATTTCAGAAAGTCCATTTGTGTGACTCCCACTGTCTTCCATTTCAGTGTCTCTTGGGTTTGTTCTTTGTGGGCTGGGGGACTGAGACTGCCTCTTGGTCTTTCGTTTTGTCATTTTCTTCTGGAATCTATGTAGCTCTGTGTCCTGTGAGGCTGGCCGGCGTTCCCCAGAGGTTCGCACTGATTCTTGTGGTGTGCAGGATCGCGGGACCCGCTAGGCTGGGTCCTGTGTGCAGCAAGGATGGGCGGCCTCCTGGGGCATGCGGGTGGAGCCTCCTCCTTCACTGGGTGGGGGCCAAGGCCTCCTGGTCCCAGCAAGCTAGGCGGGGCACCGCGGGTGACACGGACCCGACCCTGGTTCTGTCTGCAAGTTCAGCCCAACAGCTATGCCTCACTATAACGAATTTTTAAAATTGAAACTTTCATCATATATTTTGATCATACCTGGTACATAAGCACAGCCATGTGAAATTGTCTATTTAGAACCAGAAATGGTGCCATTTTTGGAAGGGTCAATTCCACAGATCCACTGGCTTTCCCTCCATATTTTCTACCCTTTTGTGAATTTTCTTGAGCTTACCTTTGCATAGAGAGTATCAAGAAACTGCTTTCCCTTGGAATTTCTCTGAAGTCCTACTCCAACACAGGCTGTGCTAATCCAGACTGTGACAGGTTTTCAATTCCAGAGTCCTTGAAGCCTGTGAGCAGAACTAATCTGCACGACATGCTCTTTTGTGGTATGTGACGGCAGGTGTGTCTCTGAGCATGTTTGACTTCCAAGAACATCTTTCCATTGGGGTGGTGGCTAATGAACTCACTTCTGAGTCTGCCAACAAAAGAGACCCATGGAGACCAAAATGAACAGATTGATTGATGTGGTTCTTGTACATGGATAGGGCTTTTCCCATCCATGAAGCACATCACAGATGTGAGGTGGAGGTAATGGCTGGTAGTGGGAAGACAGGTGGTTTCGAGCCAGGAAACTGTCAGCCAACTCAGGCACCTACACAAGTTGTTTCACTATCAAGAGCTCTATCTATCTATCTATCTATCTATCTATCTATCTATCTATCTTTCTATCTATCTATTTACTTGATGTATGAAGTACAGGAGACAATATTTACCCTTGAGATTGTTAGCCAGATTAAAGAAATCAATGTATGTATACGATGCATCTTGAATAGTGTTGGGCACATCAAATGCATGTAATAATGGTGATTGAGATAGTCAATAATTGTGGTGAGTTCTCTAGGTGGAAAAATCCTTTCTATTCCTCTCTATGTACAGAGTCCCATGTACTCTGAACTTTTTCAGCATCAGCTAGACACCAGTTCTACTCCAGGCTGCATATAGTAGCACATACCTCTAATCTCAGCACTCTGGGAGGCTGAGGCAGAAGCAACTTAGTGACTCTGAGACCCTGTCTCAAAATAAAAAAGGACTGGGATGTTGCTCAGTGTAAAGACCCTGGACTCAATTGTCAGTAACACACACACACACACACACACACACACACATAAATCTGCTCCAGGTTCCATGGTTTCTTCCTGTGGGCTACTGTTATACTTTGCTGTATTCTATGGTGTCATTTCCCCCTCAGTTACGTTTTTGAAGCCTGTTCATTTTTTTTTTAGTATATGTGCTGCTGACGTGACCTCTGAAGCCTGTTCATTATATGTCACCTGTTATACCAAACTGACTCTGTCCCTTCCACCTTCTGTTCCCAGTCTACTCAAGGTTTGGTCAATGAGGTTTTGCTCATCTCCACCAAGTATCTGGTACTATGCTAGTTGCTTAGGCATTAATTTCAATGCAGTTCACAAAAACACCAAAATTTTCACTCATTTTCCAATGGTGACATACATTTTCTGAATGGGTAACAAATGTGGACTGATCATTGTGCTTTCCAACGCACCTGTCATTAGTGAATGGCTCTGTAAAGGATGAAATTGATGCTTACCTAATGATGTTGGAGAAAGACAGTAAGAGGTGAATTAATCCCTTTCAAAACCACAGCATTGTCATAATGCCTTGTCTCTTAATAGAACCTCATAATTTTCAAAGTGGTTTTCCACATATTTCAATTACTGATTGCTTTGAGTTCTGGGAGGTCTTCTTAATAACATCTGAGAAGCAACCAAAAGTCTAGATGAGCTCTGGCGCATATATCTTGGGGGCCCACTATGCGTGAAGCACTTTTACTGGGTACCAGACATCTGCCAGTGGACAAGAGAGGTAAGGCTCTTGCTTTCAGAGAAGTGAGATGGAGGGCGGAATGCTGAGGGAGCCGGGAAGGACCCATCCTGGGGACCTGTGGGAGAAGTGTCCTGAAGAAGCTGACTCTAGATTCAGTCCCAAAATAGGACTTGGATGAGGAGATGAGGGTGGAGATTTCCAGCTCTTGTTTTAAATGTTAGTTTCTCATTAACCATATGACAGACTGAACATCTGTTCCACTGTCTCTAGGGATGGTGAGAGATGTTGGAAAGAGCAGGTAATTCTGCATATTAAATTACAACCCACTAGGCGGCAAGTTAGATGAAAGAATCTGGCTTTATAATCTCATTCTGTCCATGAAGTAACCATATGGTTACTTCACCTTTCAGTTGGAACACCATCCTAGGGCTGGTGCTCAGCCAGTGACTGCTTTTGTTCCATAAGATTGAAATTACTTCTCTTTTCTGATTGTAAACACAATAGCATTTTTTTTTTTTGAAAATTGGGGAAGGCAGAATTCATAAACAGGAACAAAGAAATAAATACACAGTAATGCCATGGGTCAGAAAACATCATTTGCATTTTGCCATATGCCTATTCAGCATTTGTTTCTGAAACAGACATTCATTCACAAATTGATAAGGAGGTGCCTCCTAGGACACAGGCCTTCATTAGGTGAGGACAAGCAGGAAGGGTAGGTTCAAGCACTTAGCTAGGCCTAGTGGCTTCCCATTAATACTCTTTAAGACTAATAGGGGGTTTTGGTTGATTTTCAGTTTTAAGGGTTATTCTATGCTGTGACAATTTGTAGCCTCCTAGAAGATCTGAACTGTGTGTGAATGTATTATTATTATTCTTTCAACTGACTTTTGAGGCAAGTATGTTTTCCTGTCCTTGGCTTCCAAAGGGAATGAATTGCATAGCAGAGAACAAAAAGTTAACCATGGGTGGGATGTCCCAGCTGTGCAGGTCAGGCACATTCTGTAAGATTCCACTTACCAGACCATGCTGACTGGAGATTCCAGAAAGGGAGCCAGGATAGGGAGCCACTCCTGAACAATGTGGTTTAATGAAACAGAACCAAACAGTGCACTTTAATTATACTAGATTGAAGCTCTATAAGAAAAGCGATGCTGCTGAACATATGATCTCTGTCCTCTTGGCCACTGTGACAAGCACAGGAGTTGGGTGTGGAGGTCACACTAAGGAGCATGTTCTCTGATCCATGGGAGGGGAAGAGGCTCAAGTAGGTTTGGAGTCCAATAAGGGCTGGCTGGAGAGGAAAGCCCCCAATTTCAGAGTGAGTAAGAAAACACTTGGAAGATGGAAATGTCTAGAATTTGAAGGTTTCTTTGTATTTTATTTTGTTTTGTTCTTTTTTTAAAAGTTGTATATTCCTGAATGCTTTTGTAAGAATGTGTTCTCTTGGAAGAACTCAGAGATGTATTGATTCTTGGCTTTATCCAAGAAGTGGAGCATAAAAGGCATATGTGTGAATGAGAAGTCAAGAAGAAGAAAGGATGTTCCCAGTCCAAGGTAATGGTGTGTGTGTGTGTGTGTGTGTGTGTGTGTGTGTATGAGTGAGTGAGTGTGTGTGTGATGAATTCCCTCTTGTTACATTTCTAGTTTCAAGGGATCTCAGATCATAGCTGATCTCCAGATAAGTGCAATACATTATGATCAACATATAAAAATAATGGGATTTCCTGTGGATCTCCTTAGGGCTGAATAGTGGCACACTGGGCTTTTCAGATGCGCTTGGAGAAGTCTGTCTCCTGAGAAAACTTCCTTAACCCTACTCATTATTTTACAACTAACATAATAATGTTTTCATTGTCTGAAATACAAATTTCTCATCCTCATGCCTTATTGACCTTTATGAAATACCACCTGTCCTTGGCTTCTCAAACTGTACTGTAATGCTTTGTTTGCTCGTCTGACTCTTCTATTCTGTGGTTCTCTGAAATGCAGGAACCGTGCCGAGTTCAGTGGTTGGTATATAATAATCACTTAATAATTCATTGATTTTGTGAGCGAACAAAGGAGGACATGAATGAATGAGAGTCAAACATAAGTCTCACCTATTTTATGATCTTTTCCTTACAGTGTTCATCTACCATTCTAACCTTTTTCCCTGGAAGAAAAACGCCTTGGCAAATCCTTTAATATACAGTTCAGAACAGACAAGAGTTCATAGAATTCTGAAATTGCAACTCCAACCCCTCCAAAAAAAAAAAAAAAAAACAAACCCCACATGAGCATCTAAATACAAACACATGATTACCTAGGCCTTTTAGACAGCAGGCTTGGAAAAGAGAGGTGACTTATCTAAGACTGTAACAAAAGCAAGTAGAATGACTGTGCAAATGAGAACAGAGGAAGAACATGTAGTGACATTTGGAATGTAGTCCTGACTCTGATACTTAGTTCTTGCTCCCTGACATATAATTTAAAGTACAGATTATTCATATTCAAACCAAGTTAGTAGTGTGTTTCCTGTCATTGTGCTTGGCTTGTGTACAAAGAATAGCTTTTCTCTTTGTAAAAACTTCATTTACTCCATCTGGCAAAGACTCCTCTTATTGGGTTGCCTTGCCAGTTTTTTTCTTGACTTGTGTTCTCTGAAGACATTTAACATCGCCTCCAAGCATGGCTTCTCCACGCCATCCTCCCTCAGAGCCTCCAGCCTATTGCTTCCGTCACGGCCAGCAGGTCAGCCGATCAGCAGCGCTCATCTCTCTCCCACCTGCTCTCTCCACACCCAACAGAGGCCACTTCCAAGTTGCCGTCCTGAATTAGCGCTGCAATTGCTAAAATATTAATGGCTCCCTTTGTGAAAAATAACACCAGGAAGCTTCTTATTTTGAGCTGAAATTGCCAGAAAGGGGGAAACAATGAAAGGGAGAAATAAAGCAAAACTGTAAGAGGAAAAAGTGTTTCAGAGTGAAGACAAAAAAGGGCATTCTCAGTTGCATCCTGGCATCATGATCCTGGCATCACCATCCTGACCATCAAGGGTACAGCAAAGTGCATTCCTGCGTTCTGTTCAGCTGGCTTTTTTCTTGGGCTCCCTGGCAAAGAGAATGAGGGAAAGGCCACAGACGAAGGCAAACTGTAAGGGAAATAGTGGTGTAGAGAGCTGAAGGTTACTAAGCAAAAGACCTGGCTAGACTCAAAGACAGAGAGGTGTGTTTCCATCCTTTGTTCAATCTTAAGTAAAGAAAGGATTTAGAACTTTAAGTATTTGACCTCCCCACAGCCATGCCCTGTCATTGTCATTCCTGGTATTTTGGCACAAACCACAAGGTTAAATTGTATTTTTAGAACAGTAGAAAGCAAAAGCAAAAAAAAAAAAAAAAAAAAAAAAAAAAAAAAAAAAAAGACTTGAAATTTGCAAAATAGTGAATATTTCTGTTTTTGTTTATTTATTTATTTATTTATTTTTGTTATGAAGGGAGAATACAAATGACTGGGGACAGAAGCATCACAGGAGAAAAAAGCTAGGACCACCTCTGCAGAAGACATTTCCAAGCTAACACAAATGGAAGTGGGTCCTCAGGGCAGCCTTTCCCACCTGGACCAGTCCAGATGGATTTCCAGTAGCAATCCTTGGTGACCAGACACATACCAGCCTGCCCAGGAGTCCTGGGCAGCCTCTAACCTCTAGTTACTGATGACTCAAACTCCACTTTTAATTTTCAAAAGCCACCTGGCCACTCTCATCTCCTCAGGGTTCCAATCTGAGCCCCATTCTCTGACATTTCTCTTTTCATTACTTCTACCTTCCTGGAGATGGTTTCACACAGGTACCACTGGCCCCATAGCCATTTTCATCTCTGGGTTTGGTAACACTCATTTTTGAATTGAGGAAATGCTTCCACCGCTAAGTCTTTCAGCTCTGCTCTCAAACTTGTCCACCTTCCTCTTTCACTTTTGGAGCAGGGAGCTCCACACTCGGATTTGGCCACACACATGTCCCCTGTGGAGAGGGAAGGGTGGATGTGTGTCCCCTTAAGGCTGAAGTCTGCTCTTAGTGAGAACCCTGGTCATCATCTGAGCAGACTTAGGTGCCTTCCTTGTACCCCTCCTTAAGCTGTGGCCCTCTCTACATCCAAATTCACCATGCTGAACTTGAAGCTAATTTTACAGTGACGGCAGTCACAAAGCTGTGGCAGGTGCTCCAGGAGGTGGGCTGGAAGCGTGCTCACTGGATGTACATGTGGTGTGCAAGAAAGCCATTACCAGTCATGTAAGACGGTTGCCATGGAGTGTGTTAAAAGCGAAAAGCACGATTTAATTGTAAATGTGACCCTAGTCAGGAAGGCCCAGGAAGCTGGCACTGAAGCTTCCAGCTCAGAGAGAGAAAAAAGAGAGCAGTAGAGACAGCTACAGGAATTCCAACCGTTGTTAACATATGCGACACCCTCAGGACACCTGGCCCCTTTCCCTTCACCCAGCTTTAGGAGATGGCAGATCTAAACACTTGCAAATTCACAGTCGTAATCAGTCATTCGGCACATTATGAACTTCCACTGGCGATCCCTGTTGGGAGAGTCAAGAAATTAATGTCAGTGAGAACAGTCACCTGCTGTAGGAAAAGGCACAGCTGGGGGATACGTAAGGAAGGACATTTGCAGGATCTCAGAAATGAAGGGATACCTAACCTCCATTTTGCTGCTAGAAGCCTTCTCTAGTGAACCAACAGGTGTCCGAGGCCAGGATGGCCCTTGAAGGGGACCAGCTTGGGTACTGGCCATGGGGAGGCTCCTGGGATTTGCTCCCTATGTTGCTCCCCACAGTACCTCAAGGGGCTCTAGGCTAACAGCTTGGAACAAAAGCATTTACTTAACATCAAATCCATTCCGCTGTGAAGCACCTTAAATGCCATCGGTCTGTCCTCTCACTGATTCTTTCACAGAGTACTCACCTGTGCTAGGCTCCAGACCAGGGAGGACAGGTTTCTGTTCAGAGAGCACCTTCACAGAGAAAAGAAGGGGAGAGGAAAGCAACTCTAGAACTTCTCAAAGTGAGAAAGAGAAGGCCAGCCAGTCTGGCCTATCAGAAATAGAATTGCTTATTGTCGAAGTGGTGGAGACAGGTCTTAGAAAACATGATTGTCCGGTTTTGAAAAACATGGTCTGGGTATGTGCCAAGGAATGTTTTTTGCTAGGGACAAAGTCATGTTTTTTCACTCAGCCATTCAGTAAAATCTATTAGGCCTGGCACTCCTATGGCTGAGTAGCAATGAACAATGAGAATCACAGTTGTGATTATTATGCAATGTGCACTTCAATATTTCCAGCATTGTACTAAGAGTTCAACGTGTTTTCCTCAATAATTTTCACAGTGACCCATTGTTTCCATGAAGAAGCAGGTTCAGAGAAACAAGTGACTTGCTCCAAGGGGACAGAAGGAGTTAGTGATGATGGCAGAGTCCAAGTCTCTTAGATTCAGATCTGGGTCTTCAATTTGAGAGACTGCTCTGTCTCCCTAACTAGGTGCCCATAACACGACAGGATATGGCTCTCATGCCCTTTGCATGGTCCTAATAAAGGGCAAAAATAAAGAATGTTTCTGTATTTAATCATGCAAATCTTTTCAAAGCATGGTGGAGTCCTTTCCTTTAAACTCAGAATTGCCTTTCTCCTTTTTCAGTCTTCCGGGGCTCTTTCCAATTCAGTTTAACCCTGACACCAAACCTGCCATTAGCTCAGCTGAATGGCAGTGGGGCTGACCACTGGCAGTTCTGTGAAGGGTAGTGCCCTCTGCCCCCACAGCCTAAGGAGGCTTCATTGTTTCCACTGCTGCTCCAGATTTTTTATTGTAGAACAATCGGGAATGGAAACCCCAGCACAGGTCTTCTAGGGACTGTGTGTCAGCTTTTTATTGGCATTTGCTCCTGCAAATGTCAACAGAGGACATAGCTTGTTTTAGACCTTCAGCAAACTTCTGGCATGCATGTTTACCAAAGGAATTTCATAATTGCAGCCAGGTCTTATGTATCTATGTACTAAAAGGCAAAGATAAACAAGGTTTTATGGCCAGGGTTTTACACTGCTCTTTTAAAAGTTAAATTTATATTGTTTAGAAATATCCCAGCCTAATGTTTTGTGTAAGAGTCACCAAAACAGACACAGACAGTAGGTCTTGCATGTTCCTTCTGTCTCATCTCTTCCCCTTTTCTCTCTTGTCCTATATCCTGAAGTAGGGGTCAGATAGAGGTCCTGGATTAGAAAGGGTCCTGGTTGCCAGTAGGTATTTCTTTAATCATTTTTGTCTTCTTTACATGTCTAGTGACAAAAAGTGCTCCCTGAATCTAGTGATGGGAAGAATTTAGAGCACACAGGGATGCCAAGTTTAGTACTCCTCTCTGAGGCAAGCTGGAATCCATCTTCATTGCATCATGATGAGTTGAGTTCCCAAGGATAATTCATTTCTCATTTTTTCCTGATCAACAGCCAAAATCTCAGTTAATCCTTGAATAAGAAACTAAAATAGGAAAAATACCAGACCAAAATTCCTGCAAACATAGTCCTTGTGTAGAGTTAGTCTCCACTTCCTCTAACCCCCAGCCCATGGGGAAATAGTCATTGTTCTCACCTTTCCACTGCAGAGAAAGTGGTTGTGGCTCCTCGAATATAGTAATCATAGTTGTAGGAAATCATGTCTATTTCCTCTCCATAATGGCCTGGATACTCTGTTGTGAGCCTATATGGGGGAGAAGAAAGGATTAGAGGGAAACAGATTTTAAAAAAAAAAGCACGCTTATTCACTGGGAGCAAGCAAAAGGCATATTATGAAGAGGTAAATTTTGGACACCTTGGGATATCCAAACTGAAGGTAGCTCACCTTTAAAAATCCATTCCAAGCTGCAAAAAGACAGAGCTCTTCTGCCATTTTTCATCTTCCTTTTAAACTTTAGACATAATGGACTTTCCCAGCTTTGAAGTGACACCAAATAATATCAGTGTTAGCCCCATTCTATTCAACTCAGGTAGGACAACGTTTCCAAACAGTGCATTATGACTCATTATTAGATCACAAAATCAATTGAATTAGTTATGACCAATTTTAACAAAGAAGAAATAGAACAGAGTATCAGAGAATGTGTTGTGTGTAGAAAAGGTAGGCTGATTTGTGTGTGTAAAAATTTTGTTTCAAATGTATGTGTGTGTATTCATATGATATACACATTATGTGAGTGTTTAGTATTTATTTCTTATCATGAGTCATAACCAAAGAAGCGTTCAAAAGTGTTTAACTAAAATGCAATCTCCACAAGGGTGGAGTTTTTTTTCCCTATCCACAATTGTTTTTCTGGTCTTCTGAGGTGTGATAAAAAATATAGTAAATGCTGTAGCCAAGTGCCATCCAACAGAAAGACAGGCTCTTAAAACTATCATGCTGTGTCCTCGTGCACCTTATTTACCTGACCTAGCACTGTGCAACTTCTAGCTCTTTCCCACAAAGTGACCATGAAATTTAAATGTCTTGAATGGATTCAGGACATGGCAGCCATGCAGTGCAACTAAAGACACTCACAAAAGAGGACTTCCAGAACTGCTTCTGAAAGTAGCAAGAACAATGGGATAAGTGTATTTGAAGTAATGGGGAATATTTTGAGGGGCATTAATGGCAATGGGTCTTTTACTATAATAAATCCATTAAATTTAAACATTCATTATATGTTTCAATCATATGTTGTATGTTCTATAGTAGAATAAATCTACTCTAGTTTTCATGTGAGCTTTGCCGCTAGGGATCATTGGGACCAAAATAATTCCTTGTGCATGAAATAGGCCCTTTCAAAGTTTTTCTGGACTCCTAAGTCTGCTCAGGAAACATCTAATTACTCAGTGTCAGTAATTTGATCTGTATTTACCAGACCATTGTGCATTGACAATAGAAAGATCTCGTCCTATCCAGACTGATGATTTGTTTCTCAAGAATGTGAAGACTGTCATGAGATCCTGAAAAGACTGATGTATAAACTGGCAGGACTCCTAGGAGGAAGGATCTCAGTGCCTGGCTACTACAAGGTCAGTGGTTAGCCCAGACACCTGGGAGTCAGTGAGAACCTGAAGCCTCACTCCCCTGGCTCGTAGTCATTCTTCTTCCCACGTTACTGAATCGTACTTATTCTCTGATTTGTCTTTTCTTAAAATGCAATTGCGCTTCATCACATGCCAAGCCCCAACCTATGTGTAATTGCTTGTTGTATCTGTGAGGGGAAGTGAGGTTCTGCTACTTCAGAAACCTATTTTGTGCTTTTAAAGAGACCAGATTTATTTTGTTGAAAAAGTCAGTCAGTTAACTGGCTCATAAGTGGATCTAATTTGGCTTCATTGGCTCCCACTGGTTTGTTAGCCAGGATCGTTCTGACAAAGACTGTTCTAAGTTTTTTCAAAGAAAGGGAACTGTTGGAGGGGATGTTTTTATTTTAGGGAACACAAAATATTTTCCAAAACTTTGGAAGCACTGTTTAGATATAATATATGAAAGTTAATTACAAAAATATTTTATTTCTGCTAAGGTAGTATCTGTGTTTGGTGATAATGCGTTAGGCTAAATTCAGTTGCCGAAACAATTTGGAAATACTCATGCCAGGTTTTTATTTTTTGAGTGTTTACACTCTGATCTGTCCTCAAATAGCTTGGATAGCTAAATACATTTGGAATAAAATAGGAATAGACAACTTGCATTTTAAAATAAATAATAATGTTTTAAGCTCCAGTAGCAGGAAAATAGTTACCCAGTACTTTTTTTGACAAGGATTCTCTATTACTTTGTTTTTGGTAGTGAACAGACTAGGGTCTCCAGCCCAGTTTGACAGTTTTACTGGAAACCCCCTTCGAGGGTGGATATCTAGAATGGACTGGAAAAAATAGATTGATTCTTACCGGTACTTTTATACCTTGGGGCCTGACTGGTTCACTTTTTCATTTTTGGTTGTCATTGTTTTGTTTTTATCATAAAACCATGAGATGGAGCTTATACTACTTTACAGAACCCTGGGGTAAGGAGGATGATTAAAAAGGTTAGATACTGATGGAAATCACTGCTACTTAGGAAAAGCAAAAAATACAGAGGGGGAAATGGCCTCAACCTTTAGTAAAAAGTTACTCTCCTAAACTCCATTTATAGCTAGAACTTTTGTCTCAATATGGTCCAAGATTCTGTATTTTTGAACTAGATAAATGTGTCTTCAGTTAACTGTTGGTGACATCACATACATGCACACATACACCACACAAAACTTCAATAACAACAAAAAAATCCCAGTCATATCTCCTGTGAGAAAAAAATTAAACTTTCACAGCTAGACACTGAGACAGGGCACAGAGATTTATCAGGAAATTAAAAGAGGCTACAAGGAAGCAGACCGGCCAGAGTTCCTTTGGCTCTGGCACTGGGAGAAAGTTCAGCTTTCTTGTGAATTACTAGGTCAATTTAGGCAGGTTTTGGCAAAATCACTTCCTACTAAGCATTGCCAGTCTCTTCTAGATCTATTAAAACAACCAAAGGAGTCTTTGACTTGGCAAGATGAGGGGTAGGATAGATTAGGGAGGTGTCTTCATTCAACTTAGTGAAATAAGACTATATTTAAAGCACTTCTACAGAGAACCATTCTTATTCCCCTTTAAAAACTCTGTGTGTGTGTGTGTGTGTGTGTGTGTGTGTGTGTGTGTGTGTTCATGCCCCAGTCACTTTTGGACGAGTCTACTGGAGTACCATTTCTCACTCCCAGTGCTTTTCCTCTTGTCTCCAGGCAAAACAAGAAACAGGGTTTTTCCAAAGCTACAGGGAAGAGACAGTGTGATCACACAGGACCACGTGTACCACTTCTTGTGCCAATGAGGATGAAGAAGAGGAGAGAGAAAGACTATCTTATGAGTTGAAGAAAGCCAGTCCTAACTGAGGAGATGTTTTGGAGTTGTATAGGACTCTCTCATCTAAGATTCTTCAAGCACTAACATTATCAACTGATTTAACTCTACTCAAAGAATATGTGCTGACTGATATGATGTCACAGAATGAGCTATTGCAAACCAATGTCATGGCTCCTGTGCCATGTTATAAAGACAAGGTCAGATACATACTATCACCCCCTTTTTGAAAAGGGGTAGAGAGCTACAATGTATTTCCATAAGGTGGTCAATTTTACTCATTGTCAGAAGTTTGGGTGGGGACTGGGTTTCAGTTTATTCCTCAACATAAGGTAGCTTGATGTATTGGGGAAAAAAAAGAGGAATCACAATGTATCATATATGGCTACAAATTCTCTATGATGAACATGATCATTATATCTAAAATGTACCATTAAACTTAAAAAAAAAGAAAGAAAAAGATCGTGTGGAAATCCATATCCACTAGACCTTATTGATTATGGAGTGATTTGTTCTAATGTCAAATGTTACAGCTCTGAGATCTGCCTATTACAGCTGCCTGACTTGCAGGCAGTTGGGACACCTAGATCATTCAGAGGAATCATCCTGGAGGCTCCACTTTGGGACATTTGCTCCTATTAATATTCATGTGAAAAAATGTAGTCTTGTCTAATGGCCCCAATTAGCCAGAATCACCTCCCTGACCTTAATCTACTCCGCAGGGGAAACCACAGATTTTTTACTGTGAAAATGAAGAGAAAACAGCAGCATTATCTCACGAAAATGACCAATGTAGTAAGTGCTTTGAGAAATCATTGGTGTATGCCATCCTACTCATCTTCCTTTTGATTTAGTACTGAAGAAGGAATAGAGGACAAACTGAGTGTGTGTGGATTTGATGTACTGAGGTTGGCTTGTGTTCCATAGTTAGCTGAAAATAAGATGGGCCTCCCTGATAGGCAGATTATTGAGAAATTTCTTTAGTAAACCCAGTCTGTTCGTGATCAACCCCCTTGCCCAATACTTTTTCAGATAAGCTACAAGGAATGAGAATATTTCAATCTAGATGATGTTGTTTATGTCCTGGTATCCTTAACAAGTATTGCAGCAGAAGCTGACTGAATTATTTTCAAAGACAGGAAACACAAAACCCACCTGCAAAAGAACAAGTATCCTTGCTCCCTTCCCAAGGAGCTGGAGAATGGCCTAGTGGGACCAAATGACTAGGACTTGTACAGTCACCTAAGTGTCCTCTAGATAAAGTAGCCTGAACCCTGGGGCTCTGGGGATGTAAGAAAGAATGTCAAATGTTCATGTCCTCGTGTGGCATTTGGGAGGTTCATATTTCAAACATTTAAGATATGTATCATGACACAAGAGAATATAGTTTCAGGGATATTGATGGCTTAAATTAGAAGAGGAACATCCCTGATCAGTTTTCAGATGCTCTTTTGGAGGGTGCTTCTAGCTCTCTGTCCAAGCATAGAGCTGGTCAGCAGCACATCTGTTCTGACTCATACTGACTTTCATTGACCACACTGCATCATGACTGTCCTGGGCCTGAACATCAGTGGAGACAGTTACATTCCATCATCTCCCTTCCAATTAAAATAACCACTTTCAGGACTGGGGATTTAGCTCAGTGGTGTAAGTGCCTGCCTGGCAGGCGCGAGGTTGTGAGTTTAATACCTGCTACAAAAACAAAAACAAAAAACACTTTCTTCTCTGTTTTCACTACCAGGTACCTATTGTACTGTTTCCTAATGCTTCGCCTGCATAAGTGTTAGTCCCTTCACTGAGATTGAAATCTAGGATTTTGAGACAGATAAACCTATTTGAATCAAGTTACAATTTCTGCTTCTTGGCTCCCTCATCTGTAGGATAGTATGATTT
Organism: Dasyprocta punctata; assembly: GCA_004363535.1. Classification (NCBI taxonomy): domain Eukaryota; kingdom Metazoa; phylum Chordata; class Mammalia; order Rodentia; family Dasyproctidae; genus Dasyprocta; species Dasyprocta punctata. The sequence continues at coordinate 14,007 of RJWM01001243.1, forward strand.
CTGTGTGTGGGGACTAAATGAGCTAATGTGAGCAGAGGGCAGATATCAATCAGTAAAAGGCATCAACGTTAGGGACTCAATTAAAATCTATGAATTACACTTATTTTATACCCAATCATATTCATTGACTGGCTGATTAAATTAATTAATGAATAGAGAAATGAACGTTTGGCTCTAGGATCCTGTAGCGCGAGAAGACTAGATAGAATGAAGAAACAGATTTAGTCCTTAAGTGAGAGGTTCGCTTTGTTTTAAGCAGCTAGCAAGGCACAGCTTGGGTTAACCACTTCTCAAACAACCAGTCACATTTCTGAAGCTTTTGAAGTCTGAGCATGGCGGGGGCGGGGGTTGTCTATATGAAGGCAGGGAATACATATCTGAATTATGAATACAACTCAGTAATTACGACAGCCACTCTAGCTGATAAGAGGGATGATTGATTTTGCTCAAGTTCCAAGGGGCTGTTGTCTGCCAGAGTGATGCTTGCCAGGGGTGGTTGGAGGGCATAGAAGCATCTCATCCTAATACAAGTCCTGTACAATGTAATGTTTTATCCCTATCATGTTGAAATATGGTTATCACCATCTTTGTAACAACAACTTCCAATTTGCAAGGAGCAGTCAGTGTGGAAACTGCCCTTCTCACCAGGCCCCTGGGAAATACGCTGCAAAAGTCTATCCAGGAAGGGTTGGGGGTGACAGGCACCATGGTGGAAGGGCCTGGGGCTCTTCTTGTCCCTAAGACAGTGTTTGCAGGGCATGGTCTTGCAAACGCCCCCCATCTTGTATTCAGATCTGAATGATGAGGACAGAAATGAAAGATTAACTTTGATTGGATGACTTGAGTGTGATTTTGTTGTTCTTACTTCAAGTTACCCAGGAATTAAGAACAACCACTCCCTGGCATAGGATTTAGGCACAGAGAGAAGAGTGATACACAGTGGTGGTTGCAAAGTCTGAGGATCATAGAATTCATGAGATGAATGGAAACGTAAAGGTGATCTCAGCTGATACAGTATTCTGTCTGCCAAAATACATTATTCAGTGACCCTACTGAATGACCAGGGATCAGAAGAAGTATCATTTAGGGGATGAAGGGGTTGCTCAATTGAAAACCCTCGATTCCTGGGATACACAGCCTCTGCCATTCAGGAGACAGACTAATACACTGTATAAGGAGCTAACGCTCCTGGGAGAGGGGCAAGTACTTCATCTCTGAAGGGCTCTGGTTCTGCCACTGACATGTGTTTGTGGTTTGCAGACTACTAGCTAGGAATTTGAAAATTTCTTTTATAAATAAATATGTGTAAAATTTACATAGTCATCCAATCCAGTGGGGTTGGCGTGTTCACATCTATCAGGAATTCACTTTCCTGCCAGATTGAAGCGATGCTATGATAGCCACCAGGGAGTTGCACACACTGAAATGAAGCAGCACCTTGGTTCCCACCAAACAAATAAATCCTGCTCTCACTCGGGAGTTGGTTGATGATTTGTTTTTTCCAGCCCATCATTTTAACATTTCATAATCCTTAAACTAACTCACAACAGTGCTGTAGAATATCTTCCAAAGTGGAAGAAGTAAAGTGTGGTCCCTACCCAGGAGTACGAGTTCCCTGGGAGGTAATTCAAGCCGGTTAGAGTGATGTAAGGAAGAGTTTCAGATAAGAGCATTATCAGCACCTTCAGTCCAGGAAGGTGTTGGGAAAGAGTTCTCACTTCAGTCTGTAGGATTTTTTAAAAGATCAGATAAAACAATGTAGAGGAAATAAATCTTTATCATCTACAAAACATCATCAGAGCAAAAGCAGGTTTCACCATCGTTACTGTTCCTAGGGGCTTGTAACATGCAGGTATTTGTGAATTTATTAAGGGTCTGTTTTGTAACAGGCAATATGCACAGATGTTGAAGGAAGAAGGCCTAATTTATGCCCTGGAGGCTTCATTCAATTTAGAGAGACATAAAATAGCAAGATTCAGGAAATTTAAAGATGCCACTAAAATGGCTAGACACCCGTGGGATAGCGAGTCATACACTGCACTGTGGTGCTTAGCACACACTCAATGTTCTTTTGCTTTGTTCTTCTCTTTCTGAGAAAGCCCCATGTACTTTAGCCACCATGGTAGCTCTTGGCTCTAACATGATGCTATCAGCAAAGATTAGTGGGATTTACATCAAAAGTGAGTTGCCATGCCTTTCCAAGCAATTCTCCCCTGTATCCTATGATTCTGACCAACAGCAATGTGCCTAAGCATGGGGTTTAGTGGGAGAAAAGGAGGAGTTTGAGGTTGTCAATCGTTAACTGTAAGACTTTGTTCCTACATTATACTCACGAGATTCTTAGCATCTTAATGCATAAGCTGTATCTAAGGGAATCTGGGAGTAGTCCTTTCCTAAATTGCATGAGAGGAAGGGCATCTAGCATTTGTGAGGAAGCATTTGTAGTGACCCAGAACCAGCCCCAGGTGACCATTGAATGTGGTCTAATGAGTCTGGAGCATCACTAGAACATTAGTGGAATTTGAGACATAAAGACCTGTCCATTTCAGGTCTCAGCATCCAAGTAAAGAGGATAAACTTCAGGCGAAATGCTTGGAGTTTCAACACAGATCGCAGAGATCTACTGAATATAGGAGGAAAAGAAGATTTGGCTGTCTTTCCTTAGTGCTGCCCTTAGTTCCATCTACTCCCTACCTCTTCAGCCTGACAGCTTTCTTTAAATCAGTGAGCCTCAGGCTCCTGTCTGGCTGGTCACCCAAAGCCTTAGGCCCACTCTCCATTGTCCTTCTGCTTGGCAGCCTCTCACTCATCTTCACAGAGACCTTGGGCTTTAGTGATGAGGGATGTGGCTGCCCCGGTTCCCTCCTCCTTTGCCTGGGGAAGAAGAGTCAGTGTACCCCAATAGACTTTCTGAGGTGACCCACTTGTTGTTTCTCTGCATATCCAATTCCAATCATAAATTCTGCTCCCTGCAGGGCCGTCTGGCCCCTGACCTGACCCTGGGCATGGTTTACCTTTGAAAAGCTTGTTCTCTAGTGTAGAGGTTGGTGTCTACCTCAATTGGGAGGGACACTGCTTGTGAAATTTAATTTTGGTTTTCAACTGGGTTAGCTGGACAAACTCATTGCAGATTAGTAAAACACTTTTGGTTGTATCTGAGTGGGTCTGGGATGTGACCCTGAAGACTATGTCTGGCCCCTGGTTCCTTCTTCTCTAGCATTATTCCTCTGTGCTCTATTTCCTGGCCACCATGAAGTGAGTGACTTTGTGCCACCATGCCCTTCTGCCACGATGTTCCTGCCTTGGAGCCAGTTGACCATGGACTAAATCCTCGGAAACCATGAGCTAAACATAAGCCACACCTTCTTTAAAGTATGAGTGTCAGGTATTTTCCAGCAATGGGAAATTGGACTAATACATTACTTTAAGACTGACCAGCTCTGTTTCATCATAAGCATTGGCAGTGCCAGGCATGTATCTCAAATAATTCTCAAAACCAAACCAGCAATTATGCTGATGTCATTCATTTGCTTAACAAATGTTAGTGAGTGCCTGCTGTGTGTCTGACATTATTGGAAGGGCTTTGAATACGTTAGTATGAAGATCTCTGTTTGGGTAGGGCTGATATTATAGGGCAGAGATGAGTGGATGGGGGGTGAAAATTTAAAAAATTAAAGAAAACTATTTCTTGGGCCATTTCACCTTATTCTGTATGCTCTCTTGGGTCATTTAACTGCACATTCAATCAATGTTATTAGACGCACTCTGTGTTCCAGGCACTGTCTTAGGCATTAGCGTTATAAAGATCAGTGACCCTACCTCAAGATACTTGCAGTCCAGGTGGGGGGAGGAAACCATGGACAAGAGTTCAAGTGCAGTGGAAGTGTTGCTCTGTGTGTGCGTGTGTGTGTGTATGATCAGGGGCAGGCACAGGGGTTTCACACACCTGCTCCTCCAGTGCCTGAGGCCGCTGATCCTCTACCCTCCCCTTTGTGGCCCCCCAGAGCCACTTTCTCTCTTGCTCACCCTTCCTCCTGCTCCTGAACACACTGCTCTGGGCCACACAGGGCCCCATCCCTGATGTGCTATTGTTGTTTCACTAACAACGAGAAAACTCGATGGTGTGCCACACACATGAACAACTTGAGTACTAGTTTTTGCCTCTCTTTAACTGACATTTGCACTGGCATTGAAGGCCTGCAACAAGAGGAGACTAGTTTCATTGCAGGAAGAAGTGCCCTTCTGGTGGCAGAGGCTCAGGGGAGGGAGGCGGAAGGTCCTTCAAGCCACAGCAGGTAGTCAGTCTCCCGCCCTCTCACCTTTGAAACTTGCCTCCTCATCTGCATGGTCCTTTGTGAAGCCATCTCTGGAATGGAGACATTTCAGGTGCTCACAGCAACCCCAAGGATCTAACAGTCCTGTGGGTTTCAATCTGAGCTGCTGGGACCCTTAATAGTGTGCCTATGAACCACTTTAGGGAGCTTGGGGACTCTTGTCATCTTCAGTAAACTTTGCGTGAGCATGCTAAGTGCATTTCCGCCCTGAAGAAAAGCCCAATAGTCTACCAGAATTTTTAAAATTTAGAAAACAGCTCTCATTTTCAGTGATAAACTGAGAGTCCGGAAACATAAAGTGTTTGCTAGAGATAGCATGCTTACAGAAGGTTCAGGAGGAAGGGAAAATGGAAGGAGAAGATTGTGAGGAGCAGCCGGTGAAGACAGAAACTCATGTTTTGTTGCTCCCGCACCAGCCTTCTTTTACCTACTCCCCCATGTAGACCTTTAGATCTTTGATCCAGCACCTATCACAATTGTGTCTTCCTCCCTAGCCATGCCTGCTCGCCTCCTGCAGCAGAGTAAAGACTGCTGTATGAAAGCCCTGCTCCTTCCTGAAGATGCAGTTATCAGCTGACTTCAACCTCTGCGTTTACTATTTGTCATGACTTTTGAAAGAACAGTGCTCCCCTGGGGGCAGTGTGAGCCTCTTGAGCATTTCTGTGGGGACATTGTCTGGTTGCAGAGGACAAGCATTAAACCGGGCAGGGATAAATCACTTGAGTGAGCCAAGCCTCAAATGTTGACAGAAATGCCTGACTTGTTTGCTGACCACAGGATTTGGAACAAGTCATGTTACGAGTTATCAGGGTAAATAAATATATATACACTCTTCTATTCAACTGGGAAGCTGGATAGGAGGAAGCTGGTAGCAGTCATCAAGGGGGAAAGGAGCAAAATAGTACAGGGTGTGATGGCAAATTGATCCAGAAATAGAAGCATCTTTTTCTCTGTGTATAACTGTACACTAAACTCTAGCCATGCTTCTTCCTGAGGGACTGCAGAATGATAAGTTTCCAAATGGGTCCTGTAGACTTGATTGTAATGAGAAATTGCCATGATAGAGGGAAAAAGTATAAGGATGGGATGCTGTGGCTCAGCTCAGAACTTGGCAGCCCAAGCTGGGCACAATGGCACATGCCTGTAATCCCAGCCTTCAGGGCGGCTCTAGAACCGTGGGTCACCAGAGATTGAGTTTGACTCTCAGACTCACCAGCAGGAATATGGGCATCTCTTGCTGTAGCGGCAGCAGTAAAATTGCCACTCCCGATCCAGCACTGACTCGAAGTACCGGCTCTGGAAGCCCGCCACCAGTCCATTGCTGGAACACGTCTGATACCTGCAGAGAAAAGGACAGCCCCCAGAAACTTGAGACATCAGTACATAACAGACCCTCACCTACCACAGTCACACTCTTTCCCTGACCTAGATTCCTAATAATATATTGCATTTTAATATGCAATGGACTTCACCATACGTGTGGAAATATCATATGCTTACCATTAAAATTTGGATGAGTGAATCAGAATCTTTCAACAGAAGGAAGTTTGGGGGACAGTTTTTTGATATACTTCTGTGAATACATAGTTAGATGAAAGAATATGTAAATGGGTGGTTATGAGTATTACAAATACAGGAGCTCATGATATTTACGCCATTTCAAGTAAAGCCATGGCCAGGTATAGTAGTATATGTCTGTTATCTCAGCACTCAGGAGGCTGAGGCAGGAGGATTGCTGTGAGTTTAAGGCCAGCCCAAACTTCATAGCAAAACCTTGTCCCCAAAAGACAAAAAATAATGTAAAACAAAGCAAAGTAAATGTTTTATTTGAATTTAAAATGAAAAGAGGACAAAGGGAAATACTATAAATTGGTGAAAGTCAGATAACCATTTCACTCTCCCCCTACAGAGTCCACGAAAGCAAAATGGATACTTTTTCCAGAGCAACCCAGTGGGAAAGCTGGTGCCCTACCCCAGGTTCTCACCACTTGCCCTGGAACCTTCCTACCACCCGTCAGGCTATAAGCGCTACAGATTCCCAGAACTCTATCCCCAGCACTTGCAGAAGGCCCTGCTGTATGGAACACTCCTCTTGGAGTATCAAGAGGACAGCTGAACTCAAACTCCCTCCAAGAGTCCCTTTCTTGATAGAACACCATCTAAATCCTCAAATATAATAACTTCCCCATCCCTCAAATACAATAACCATCCAGAAGGAAGTTTTATCTTCATTTTTCCTATGCTGCTGCTGGTAGTCTAGGAATTGGCCCCTTTCACCTTTACAGCACTTTGCTAAAGGAAGTGTTGACTTGGAACAGTGCAACCATTTCTTCCTTTTTTCCATCTCCAGTACTTCTGTCTCTGGTTTTCCAAATTACACAGGAAGGTTTGCTACTTTCTGCTGAGATGGGAACATGCTGTTTGCTACTAGGACATGATGGGTTCCCACCGTATGCAGAAGGCAATGTTTCACAAAATACCTTAGTTTTCTCCCCGTTGCTATAAGTGAATGCCAGGGTGCGTGGTTTATAAAATGCAGAGGTTTATTTAGCACATGGTGCTGTAGGCTCAGAAGCCCAAGGGCATGGTGCTGGCATCTGTTTAGGGCCTTCTTGCTGCATAACATGGTGGAAGGTATCACAGAGCAAGACAGAGAAATTGTGCTAGTTTGGATCACTCCTTCTCTTCTGATAAAGCCACCAACGTTAGGCACTGATGCTTCTATGATCTCATCTACTCCTAATCACCTCCCAAAGGACCACCCATCCACATTCAAACTTGGGGATTAAGTTTCCAACACATGAACTTTGAAGAACAAGCTCAAATTATAGCACAGGCCTCTCTCCAAGATGCATCTTTGGCTACCTCTGCTTTTGCATTTCTCACCCACCTTAGCCACTGATCTGCTCTCTCTCAGGAATGGAAAGATCAGGCACTGGTTATTTATGTTTACAAGCAAGGATGCATTTCCAGAAAATACAGTAGATAAAGTAAAAATAAGTATCCTATGTTGATTCCTGAGAGCACCTGCAGACATGTGAACAGTAACACTATCAGGAGCTAGATTTCATTTTATTCATTCTCACTACTGGAAATGCACTTGTAGATCTGACAAAACTAGATATTAAATATATGTCTCTAGCTGGAATGTATCAGTCCTCTGAATTCATTATTCATCTACTCATCTATGCATATATGTACACTTGAATATGCATTTATTTATTTATTTATTTATCTGTCCATTCAACAGCATATACTCTGACACTATTCTGTATCAATCATTTATGCTATGTCAAGAGAAGCATTGAGACACAGACTTGGTACTTGGTCAGTCATGCTCGCAAGACTTCTAGGAAATTATGATAGATTAGCGAATTCAGCTATGGAAGATCATTAATCAATTTAAGGTATAAATTGAGGCCCATGGACCTTTTAGGATCTGGCCTTTTTTACCATACCATGGCTCACATCTTGTTAGGAGTAGCGCTTTGTAAATACCTGACCCATTTTGGAAAGTTGCATGGTCAAAGTGAACTAGGAGGGTCATAGCATGGTGGAAAGGTAGTTTTAGGGGCTGACCTTCCAGGAGGGTCTATTTATTCTGCTTCCTAGTATTGTGGGTGAGAGGTCACTTCTTCTGTATGTGTTGTATGGGTCATAAGCAAAGCTCTTGTACACCCCAAGAAAGAAGGGGCAGCACACTGGTACTGGATGTGACTTCCTCTCTTAAGATACTGCCTTCCTCCTTTCAGTACTGAGTTGGGCTGTGGTTTCCCCAGAGTCATTGCAACACTATTTTGGCTTGTCTTGTGTACTCAGACTGTACAGGGAGCAGGTTTCCCATTGTGGTAAGTTCCCTTAAGTAAAAATAAAATAGGAAGAAGGGAAGACCTGTCTTATGGAGTACCTGTTCTGTAGGTAGCCCAAGTTTGTGAATTTCCCACCTACCATCAGGCAGCTAGCTCCATGTCACTTGTTCACCCACCATCTCAGAAAATGTGGATGCTGCAGGTTCCAAGCCTAACAAAATCCTATGACAGATAACCAAGAATTCTCCTCTGCCCCCTGCTACAGTTTGATAGCCTCCACCATTTCTGTAGAGCGAACCTACTTGGGAATCTGGCAGTGTGGAACTGTTGGTTCCAGAACTAGAGCTTTGTAAAGGTGCATATTCCCAGTGTGGAGAACAGTGTAGCAGAGTAGGGAAGAGCAGGGGATATACTGTGGCACTGGTGCTCCCCTATGTCACCTAGAGTGGGCCCTCTCCCTCTACTGAATGGTCCTGGTCTCTTCAACTGTAAAGTGGACAAAATAATATCACACACTTATTCCAGTTATTGTAAAAACCAAGTAAGACAGTGTATACTAGAGTCCTAAGATAGTGATCTTTCAATGCCTAGTACAGTGATACTTCAGTCCACGAACTTAATTATTTCCACAATTCTGGTTGCAAACTAACTGCAGACATATGCCACCAGAATTTTGGAATGAATTCTGTGACCAGAATCCTAGAAAAAATTAAATTTGTGAACCAAGGTAGCGCTGTACATTTCTTAGGGTTACCACTATACATTCATGTAATCTACACAGTAAGTGGGAATATCCTTTGGAAGCTGCCCAAGGCTCTGTGTCTCAAGTCTATAAAATGCCAGTGGATTCGTGTGTGTTCCCAGAGCTGCTGTCTCCCCGTGACAAAGCTCAGTATGTCGGATGTCTTAGCCAGCCACTCCCAAAGACGGATGCTTCAATATGTCTTTTCATCCTCTATAGATAATATAGTCCTTGAGGGAGAAGGTCATTTAATCTTTATTATGCGTCCATTATAATGCCTGACACTTGTCCAGCAAATGTTTAATGGAAGAATGAACACACAAATTGACTTGGAAGAGACCATCCCTCAAAGCCATGAAAAGCTCTGAGACTCCCTCCAACCAGTTCTGTGGAAACTGAGCAAAAACTCTGTCTTCCTGTTTCCGCCTTCCTGTCCCTCAGGACTGGAAGATGAGGGTACAAAATGAATATAACTTGGCACATTCTTCTCTGTTCCATTTCTCTCCCTCTTGGTCACCTTTTAAAAAGCTCCTTGTATAACAAGACTCGTCTGAACGTGGGCCACGGTTGCAGGATTAAAGACACAGGATCTTTCTGGGCAAGTGAGAAGAGATGTGAAGGCCACCATCAGGGCTGGGGGAACTAGAAAGCGTGGCAGTGCTAAAGTGACTCTAAGCCCATTTAAAAAGAAATAGCTAGGCATCCAAAGACATGCCCGAGGCTGGTGCTGATTCACTGCACAGTGCCAGCCATTTTCGCTCCTGAACGCTCTGCAGATCAGAGTATGGGCCAAGATTGCAGCTGTCTTGGTGATTTGCCACATGCCCCCAGCAGAGACTGCACAGGGACATTCCTCTGAGGTTCAAGGACCCAGTACCCTGTTTCAGAGCTCTCTTCTCTTTTTTTTACCATACATGGAAGCCTCAAATGCAATTTCAGTTTCACACACTACAGCAACATTAGATCTGCCCTGCCTAGCATTAGGAACTCTGTAGAGGGAAAACCATGTGCTGATTGCTCTTCCTCTGACAGCATCTTTAAACATGCACTGAGAAAGTGGCCTTTCTGCAATGGATTAATCTCAGGGCCATCACCTTGGTGGCACAGAAGACCTTCTGCATCTGCCATAGTAAAACAGAAGTGGCAGGCTGCAAATGAAGAGCCTACACTTCAGAATCAGAAGCCAGGGCTTCCTTCACTTGTCTGGGAAGTATCACCTAGGCCATCAGGAGGACTTCATGAAACAATACCCACAGAACTCTTGGCCAGGATAGTAAGTGTGAGAGCCAAGATCCAAATTCAGATAATTTTAGGCCTAAGTTCATACTCATGAGCTCTACAGGAACAGAAAAATAGCATCTCCACTATCTGGTGGGATTTCTCCTTGCTGCCTCTATTCTTCATCGAGTCCAGGGCTCTTAACAAGAAAATCATAGGAGTAGAATAAGGTATGTGAGCATCTGGTTTTAACTACGAACTCCTCTATGGCATCTTTGTCTCTCCTCCTGGTTCTTACTGGTCTCAGTTCAAACATGTAGAAAGTCTGAGCTCTTTTCACACCCTTACAAAGTTGGAGGTGGGGCTAAATTGGACCTAGAACAGGATAAACAGACACAGTACCATCTCAACCAATAGCTGTCACACTGTATAGAATGAATAGACTGTACCAGTGTTTTTCTTCCTAGTGCTACAATCACTGATGTGTTTCAAAGGCTGTGAGAGCTCTGCCTATGAGTCAGGCCAGTGACAGTCTTCCTGGTTTTTTGGGAACCATGTCTTATAGCCTCATTTGCTCCCTAAAATCACTTTCCATTCTACCAGGGTGGATAAGGGCTTCAATTTTACCAAGAGTGTCATTCTCTTGAAGTGAGGCTCTGACTTTTGTTAATTCTGTTTGCCTTTGGATAATTCTTTGAGTTCCTATCAGGCTTTTCCAACACAGTCCATGGAATTTTGGAATGGTCATTAAGTCTTTCAGTAAATAGTCACTGGAACTTACTCTCTGCTTGGTGCAGCACTTGATCTGGAATTCTTTCTGGAAGACTGGTACTGACAATCAGACCCTATGACGGCACTGACACTGGAGACAAGGAGACTGGTACCAAAGACAGGAGCAGAGAAATAGAGTAGGTGGGGCCAGACAGGCCGCAAAGTGGTCAGGGGCAGAGACAAGCCTGTCTGTGAGACAAGGTTATGCAAAGGAGCATTTAAACGTCTGGATTTCTCCATTAAGGCTGAACAAAATGAATGACTCCATGAACCATCGAACCCTTTCTGACACATGACATGTGTACCTATCTCTATGAAATGAGGATGACAATTCCTAGCCTGCCTCATTATCTGAGGGGTAAAGAGATGCTATATGTCAGTGCCTGCACCATGTTACTAAAAGGCAGAAGTTCTAGTTATTATTGCTATATCATAAATATCTGTATTTTAATAAAAAGAAAAGCTACATATCAGCCTCCAAATACCACTGTCTGGAAGCCTCAGGGCCTATGTCAGGAATTGCTGAATTAAATGCCTCAGTGGCAAAAATGAGACAAGTCTCAGGAAGTAGATATCAGAGAATATCATATCGAGTATTATTTCAAGTCTCTTCTCTAAGAGTTCTTCTTTCCTTGACAATTACAACTCATGCTGGTTTTTCTTCCTTGTGATATACTGATGTTACTATCACATCTTCCTCCTAGTGTGCGCTTCACTGAACACTCTCATGGTGCCACTCTGCAAGCTTTTTGAAGGTAGATGCTACACTACTTAATATCCATCCTCCTGCCCCAATGGTGGGAACACAAGCAGACTATAAATAGCATTTAGCTGTGCACAGTTTGCCATCTTCCTGCCAGCAACTGGGTAGAGCTTTGTGGTCCACTCATACAGGTTTTAAATCCACTGTCTGTCTACCAGTTATTAAGAAGCAAAGATGAAATGTTCTGTCAAACAATGCCTCCAGGTAGAAAGGCCTACCACAGAACAAAGGTAGAATATTTTTTAAAACCCAAAACCTTCACCCGCTTGGGAAAGTACGGGCAGTGGAGACTACACCAAAGGCTTTTGAGAAGATAGAGATAATTTTATGAGATGTATTTACATCTTGGAAATGAATCCAGGTTGCCCAGGAATTGCATGAGGATTATTGTTAACAAAAAGTCTGATGCACATTAAACTGTAATAATATACTCATAATGCATACTGGAAGTTTATGGTTTATAATTGAATTATATACTCCCAAAACAAAATGGTGAATATCAGAAGCTCTGGAACCTAGCAACTTAGTTCTCTACTTCACTCTGTTACTTATCAATTGTTTGCTATTTATCTCCATGGGCCTCAATTTCTATAGAATAGTCATGTTAAGCGATACACTACTTTTATGCAGATCTTACCATGTGCCACACACTGTGTTAAACATTATACATGCATTCATTATTTCAATCATCAAAAGAATTCTACAAAATGGAATTCCCACCACCAACACCATTTTATATATACAGTAATACAGGTTGAGAGAGCCTAGATAATTTCCCTGATGAGACACATCCAGTCATACACTTATACTACCTTGCTTCATTCTCACAATTCTAGAGAACTGCTTTTGCAGAATTGTAGAAACAGGATTCAAGACTTGGCATTACTTGGGAAAAGATTGAATAGAGGCTGCATTTTAAGAATTATTCTGTCTGACTTCAAAGTTTACATTTTAAAAATTAATTAATCTTATCGGTACATTTTAGATATACATAAAGATCACATGCATCCTAGGAAATTTGTACCTGTACATGATATGCCTCAATACTTCCCTTTTTCCAATTCTCCTCCTTTCCCTTCAACCCCTCTTCCCCTCCTTATTTATAAGAGCTTTGTCTCTTTTTCCCTCTTTCTTTTTTTCCCTTCCTTTCTTTTCCCCTGCTCCTCCCTAGTTCTCTTTCCCATTTGAATATTCACAGGCTTTCAGAAACTCTCATACATTCAGAGAATGCTACTTCAACTCCTTAGAACTCACTTATAGATTGGAAAGATTACATCTGGCAGGTACCCAGACAAAAGCAAATCTCCATCTAGAAGGAGTGAATTATACCATCCTTACAAGAACAACCAACAGACATTTTTTGCATAACTCAAATTCCCCTAGACAATTGATTCCTAGTGCATAAGAGAATGACCCAGACGAAAAGTTGGCAAGAATCCTAGATCTGCCATAATCCTGTTCCCTCACTTTTGCCTTCTGCCCCTCAGAAGTCACTCCTTTGTGGATCTGATATCTTTTTTAGCTCAGCACTCACTGTGGCTTCAACTAAGAAAAACATAACTTGGACATTGCGTATCCACCTGTGGCACCGTGACATCAGATTGCGGCTCTGCCATTCATTAGCAATGAGCTGGCAGGGCTCCTGATGCTTTAGAGCTATGGTCTTATCATGTGTACAACAGACAATAATACTTGCTTCTCAGGATTATTGGGTTATGAGTAACTCAAGGGCACTGACTGTATGTTACTAGTTTTTATGCTCCTGTAGTTTGGCAGAGTGTGTGATAGGCGATAAGCAAATGGTAGTGAATAAGTGGGCACATGCAGATATAAATAGGAATACTTTATTAACCACAAATCACCACTGAAATTTTAGGGTCATAGACCTGGTACTTATTGTGATGATTTCACTAATTTTTTTCAGTCCTGTCACTCTATTGGTTAACCTATGATGTAAGAAGATGTTCCACATTATACCTGAAGTCCTTTTCAGTACTGGAATTCTTGGATTTTGTGATGCTCCACTTGTTTTTTTAAATTCCCAGTACAATCCCTGTCAGCCTGCATTCTTGTGTTGTTAAAAAATTTTATTGGTGCATGTTTATGATACATAATAATTACACTAATCTCGGGGAATTAGTACATATACATACTGTATCATGAAATACAGTTTAGTTAGCCAGCTAGCTAAAGTGGGGCCTGAGATATGGTTGAGTGATACACTACATTGGTAAGAATTAAAATAATAATTAGCAGTAGGCTGAGACTTTGACCAAGAAAAGATTTCTTCAAGCAACATGAAATGCAACCTCTCTTCCTAAAGGAATCTCACCCCTCCTTAGTAAGTTCCTGAGTTTTGGGGCACATAAAATGCAGAATAACTGTTTTTTCTTCAAAACCTCAGACTCTTTTAAATTCTGCATGCTGAGTACCTGGTTTAGAGAAACTGAATTCCAATTGGTCATTTTAAATTCACAGAGTTGCATGTGACAGGTAGCCACTAAATCATCGAAAAATTCCCAAATTCCACTTCTCTGTAAGAAGTTCTGGATGGATGCGCCATGTGGCACCCCACTTTCCAAAACCCCTCCTTGATACCCACCTGGAGCTATTTTTCTTCTTCTCTCTTAAATCCTCTCCTACTGTCCTTTTATTAATGTCCTCAATTTCATTCTTTCACTTCATGACTCAACAAACTTGGAGGTGTGCAGTTTGTATAGAGACTGCTGTTTCATTATCTTGATTATGAACTTCATAAGGGACTCATCTTTCAGTGACAGCATATTGGTCATCCCCTGTGCATACTTCAGAGACACTCAGTAAATCTCAAAAACCACCCTGCACACTGAGAAATGCAAGACAAAATGAGGTGTAAACAGTAAAGTTGAGCTCCATGTTACAGATACCAGAATACTGAGAATCAAAGATATAACAAAGTGGCTTCCCCTGTGGGAAAAACTGTAGGCTTCTTTGTTGAGGGTGGCAGGTACCTTGGCTGGGATTTGGAATGCTGACCAAGACTGATCCAAACATTCACTGCATGTTTATTGAGGGTCTGTTATATGCCAGGTCACTCCTAGTCATTGGAAATACAGTGATGAATGAGACAAAGTCCCTCTGTTGATGAAGCCTACATTTTGACAAACCACAAACAAATACAAACCCAGTAGGGATCCATGTCCTGTAGGAAACAAAGCGTGTAGAGAGTGGGAGAAGTTGGTGGGCAGAGATGGGTGCAGTGTATACTAAATACTCAGAACCACGCATTGGGATGATTGCTCTGTAGTTTAGAAAGCTTTGGTCTTAGCTACAATCAGGTTCTGGAAAACTGAGTTCCTGCCCACCAGATTCAGCTTTAAATTTACCTTAATGCTGATAAATTTCTTCAGATAGTTTTTTTTTCTCTCCATATCATGTGGATTGTCACTGATGAATTACTAAATTCAGCTCTAAGACAAACTGATGCTTTAAAATATCTTAGTGGGATTCTCTGTAGCACAGGAGTGGAAAATGTGTGAATATACAAAGCACTCTCCTCCAAACACGGCTCCTTGAAAAACTGCTTGCCCAACATGCACCTCATCAAATTCCACACTCTCTGTCTTTATTGGCTGTCTATTCTTAGGATACCATGTGGCAAGCATTGTTTCGGAGTTAGATTTGCCTTAGGGTTTTCAATGTTTTCCTATAAGCATCACAGGAACAGCTCTAGTGGCTGGTGAGGTGGGTCACACCTCTCATCTTCTCTTTGTCAGGATGAGGAGATGAGTTATTAAAGCCACAGCACTCAGAGATCATACAACCCAGTGCTATGAACACTGGTTTCCTGATATCCAGCCCAGTACTGCTTCCCTATAGGAGAGTTCAGTCTTGCTGGAACACTCCAGCTTCGTCTTTTTCCACACAGGGCCCATAATTCCACAACCTTGACCAACCCAAGTTAGAGAACCCAGGCAGACCCCAAAAAGGTAAAGCACTTGTGGGAACCTAGCTGGTTTCCTGACAGTGGCTGTGGTGGAAGCCAATATCCCTGTTTCAGAGCCTGGCAACTGAAGAGACACTCTTCAGCACAGAAACTGTGACAAATAGCAGCATTATAGGTGACTCAGTGATGTCCATTAGCAAGTTTCTTCAGCCGTTCCTACATATTATTGTCAAGTTTGTATTCCCAGATTCTTTTCTCACTTAAAATAAACCTGAAAGCTAATTTGTTTATAAAAGGCAGCCAAAATTGCACAGAACCATCAACAACTCCTCATCCCCCAGAACAGATTAAGAGGCTTCAGCCATGAAGATGTAATTGCTCCCAGACTGTGAGCAATTTCTTCCATTCCAAATTCTTCACCAAAACTGGAGTCTGAACTCAAAATTGCAATCATCTAAAAAACATGCCTGGGGAGGGGATCAGGCTCATTTTTGAAGCAGCTGAGCGGTACATTAAAGGAGCTGCTTGGCTTGTTTTTGAGTTTCCAGCCCTGAGATTAATGGAGGAGAGAAGGTGGCAACAGAGGGTAGAGAGAGGAAAGAAAAAGATGCCTCCATCCTGTCTCCTGCAAACACAGAGGAAAGGGAGGAGGAAGGAATACGCTTTTCACTTCAGACCCATGGGTCAACCAGAAACGTGTTATTTCTCCTTCTTCCTCTTTTGCTTTTCTTAAGGTATTTTGGAACTTCATGACAAACCAGTCACAACTTGGTAAGTTCGAAACTAAACAGTTTGGCTTCTCTTTCTAACAGAGATGAACAAGGAGCATGAATGTGAGAAAAACCCCAGTGCACTTTGAGCATGAGGCACAGCCCTGTGGAGCCTGCCCAGATGACGCAGTCTGAGCCCTCGAGAGCTGAGCCCTGGGTCAAGGACACAATCCAGACACAGGCCTTCTGTCTCAGTGGCCAGGGATCCCTCTTTAGGTCTGCGGGATCTTCTCTGCATGTTATCTTATGGCGGCTCTGTAAAGGGGTGTTAGAAGGCGGCCTTGTCCACATGAAGGTCCGCTGAAATGGGAGGGCTGGAGAGGCACTTTAACTAGGTCATTGTCATTCTTCATGCTGGGCTATGGGAGTCACTGGAGTCTGTCCTGAGGCCAGCCTGCTCTCTGAGTCAGCCATCTGTCTGAAGGGGTTTGGCATCATCTAACATGCTTGCCAGAGGCACTAGGGGTGGATGTGGAGGCATAATAAAGGCTCTCCCAGCAGTTTCTGCAGCCTGGGTCCCCAACATGCAGCTACCTCCAGGAGCTTCCCCTTGTCCCTCTGGCTGATGGGCCACTCCTTGGTCACAGTAACCAAGCCGGCTCTCTCCAGGACTGGGCTTCTGCAGAGATCCTGCAGGACCTCCCCCTACCCCCAAGAAGAAAACTCAGCTTGAGTCATCTGTGGCCCTGGCTCTGCTGGTGGAAATGCAGCTGTGGGCTTGGAGCCTACCCTGGGCTGAGGCAGTTGGCTCTTGGGAACCCATCATGGTGGTTAAGCACGTCATCTTTGGAGTTAAGACTTCCTGGATCCGAATCCAGCTTTCCAGCCAAGGACAAACTCTTGATCTCTAAACCACAGTTTATCCATCTAAAAGTGATTTGTTTTAAGCATTAAATGAGATAATCCATGTGTCTAGCATGGGACCTGCACAGGATAAACACTCAATGACTGGAAGTTGTTTTTATGAGAAATCTCTCTTTTTCTTAGCTCCTTCACCTAATAGCAATTTTTAATCTGGAATTTCCAGTTGTTGGACCAAGGTAGGATACAAAAAATAAAAATAGGTAGAAAGGAGGCAAGAAAAAGTATAATTTTAAAATTGCACTTTTCAGCACTTGGGAGGCAGAGGCAGGAGGATCACTGCAAGTTCAAGGCCAACCTGGGCTACACAGTGAAACTCTCAAAACCAAAGAGCAAAAAACAACAAAAAAAAATTGTACTTTTGAGAGAAACTGCAGCTTCAGGACACAAAAATTACTCAAGTCCAATTTAAAGTTATTTTCTCTCCTCCTAAGACACAGTAAGCCTGGGCAATTCCCTTTCACCTGAAATCTGACCTCATCATCTGTGAGTGGACCATGTCTTTTCACCTGTGAATGGTGCTTCCTTTTGCACCCCAAAGGAAGCAGCAATATTAATAAGCAGCATACCTCAACTTTAAATGCATGTAGATGGTTTACATCCTGACATAGTTTGCCAGATGGCTGACCTGACAGTGTGAGACACATCCCAGATCAGCCATCCTGAAGACACACCCAAGACCACAGAAATATACCCGGCTCCCCGTATCATAATCCGCCTTTCTTGAGGGTGTATTTCTTTGTGTGTGTACTTTCAAATTTCTGCCTAATAGATCCCTTTGTGCCTTTTACTGACGCACCTGGAAAATTTTTTTTCTACAACAGGACTCAGAGAGCCTGCAACATAATTCTATGGGTAGGGTGGGTCCAAGTTTCCTATCGCGGCGGGAACCTCCTTGCACTCTGTCAGTGGTAGGACTCAGGATTTTGTGCTTGGCCACTACTAAACCCTCACAGAGTTGCTCCGCAGCAGTACCAGTGGCAGCCGATCAGCTGGACTTCCTTCTTCCCTCCCTGTCTCCCCAAGTGGTGGTGGCCTCTCCCCTCTCCCCACTGCAGTCCAGGCTGCGCTTGGTGCCTGTGAATAAGTGGTTGACAATCAATGATTACTAGGATAAGTTCTGACCAAGAACCAGGGCTGGGACCCAGCTGGGACAGTTACCCCTCACAGGGAACTGTAAACTGGGACCATTTCACGCTGTTGACTATGGCAGAGTGTAGTCAAGGAGAGACAGAACCTCTCTCTAAAAGCTTTTAGTAAACTGTGTTCCAGTCACAGAAGCCACTTTGAATTCAGACAGAGGAAAGAATCTCTGTACTCATAATTGAGAGAACACAGTTAATCAGAGCAACATAAAACTATTTAATTTCAGATCCCTTTGCTTCAATTTCTTTGTGCTCTCTCCCATTCTCTTGCTCTAAATCAATATTTTTCAAATGATCTCTGCTGAGGGCTCAATTGTTTATTCTCCCCCAAACAATTGTGGGATAATACTTTTGTTAAAGAGTACAAACGAATCACTTCAAAATGAACTTGTCTCTCTGATGTTACAGCAATGTTAAATTACTGAACATTTTCTGAATTTCAATTTCTGTACCTGTTGTTTTCTGCAGTGCAGTAAATATTTTGCAGACCGAAACCAGCCCCCGGATAAAACCAAGACTAGAGTTGCCTCTGGCATGAACAGAATCACAGAAGACTCCATCTTCCATGAACACCCTGGTCCTGGGCTTTGTCCTATAACGTCTGTTCCATGGGAGTCCTGCCCCACCCAGAGCATGCGGTGTAAGGAGCCGGTTCAGGTCAGACTTGCCCCGGTTATAGTCACTGCTATTCCCTAAGAGTCAAGCATCCTCCTGCGGGTCTGCCGAGACATCCCAGCCCAAGTACAGCATCTGCTTCTTACCATTCCATGCCAGCCCTGTTGATCTCCTCCCACCAGCACTCCGTGGGCTCCCCAAGAGTCTGGGGTGTGGGCATGCAGTCATAATTCCATTGTCTATCAGAACCTTCCTTCTTGTTGAAGATGCTCCTCACGGCCACCACCACCTGCCCATGGGGACACTGGTAGCTGAAGCCCTGACGGTTCAGATTCACCCAGCCATCATCGCCATAGTCTTGGTATTGCTGGTAGGGGTACCCGTAGTCACCATACTGGCCCCAGGCAACAGTGAACAGTGGCAGAAACGCCCAGAGAATAGTGAGGTTCATGCCGCCAGGCTTTTGGCAAAAAGTATTATCCTAGGTTTGCTGGGCTGACTTTTATACAGCTGCTGCAGACATGTGGTTTCCAGATGTGGGTGCAGAGGATCCAGATGCAGTGTGTCATTGCTTTAGCAAAACTTTTCCACGCTGAGAATTTGGCCACGAGTACATTCCCTCGTCTTAAGGTGGAACTTTAGGGATATGCAGGGAACACATAAATTGAAGAAATTTGTGGGGCAAAGAACAACTTTATAGCAAGTGACAAGAGCCAACTGCTTTACTCCCCTTAGAAACATCTGTTTAAAAAGCCTGGTCAGCTGCAGCTTCATCCTCGTCTCTCGGCACTTCACCCTTGAGTCCCGACTCATGCCTGTATTTGTTCTCCAGCCTAGCCATCTATGATTGGACAAATATCTGGAGAGTAATTTCAAATATACAGAAATACTAGGAAGAAGGGACAAAGTTGTTTGCATTCCTGTCCACCTTGTTGTCTGGTTTCTTTCAAGTTCTCAGCCTAACACGTTCTTTCTTCAGGTGTAAGCTTCTGAGTGCCAGTGTGCAGGGCTGCTCTGCGAATTTCTCAGTTGCACATGGAAGCACTGTGGGCCTATGGAGAGACTGGGTGGGGGTGTGTGTGGGCGCTACCTTCATACCTATATGTTTGCCTATGTTGCCAAAATTGGAGCTACCTTCACCCAGAAACTGCTCTGCTCTTAGGTATATATTGGGTTAAATCTGAGCAGGCCCACCTTTTATGCTTCAGTGTTTTTTGCATTCACATTGAGTATTCTTTGGATTGAGATACAATTTACACATATAAAGATAAACACCTTTTTGAGTGTTTGGCATCCAGGCATGTTAGCAGCACCATAAAGACAGAACAGGTCCAAAAATCCATCCTCCCCTTTAGTGAAATCTTTCTGCCCACCCAGTCTTATTGTAATCCAAATATTGCATATTGTAATCTAAACTCTGTAATCCCCTTTCTAATCTTCCTCACAAATCAGAAAGTTGTATTTGTAATCCCGTTGAAATGTTATTGGAATCCTGGCAAGTTAATTCCAATCTACCACCTCCAATGCAATTCACGGTGAGAGTGAAGACACCAAGACCTATTCAAAGCTAAGAGTGGCCAAAGGGTCCTATGCCTGATCCAAATCTGGGCATGCACCCAAAGGCCCTAATCCAAGGCCTGTCCCAGAATTTATTATCTTGTGAAGAAGGGGGTGGCTCAAGGATGAGTGACAGTGAGGATGGTGAGTAACTTGAACTGGCTAGCCAGGTGGGAAGAAAAATATCTTTGCAATATGCAAGGAGATAAGCAGAAAGGCCAGTCTGTATAACTTGATTGAAATAGCATATGAATGAATTTAGGAGGTTGTTGCTTCAGTGTCTGTTGTAAACTTCCGAGGCTCGTACCCAACTGACATTCCTGGAGCTGAGTGGCTCTGCCATCCTGCTGAGGTCAGATCTTTTACAGAGAGCACAATGCGAGGAAAGAGGAGACTGTCAGACTGCCTTTAAAGATTACATATCAGTAGTTCAGCTGACCTTATTTGCATTGTTTAGAGCCAAATGAAGAGAGAAGGAAATATCATAGCCAACTCCATATATATCAGTATATGGAAATAAGACTCGATTTAACTAATGTTGCAGCAATTGTTCTGCATTCAAGGAGAGGTGCCCAGGTAGTCTTCTACAAGTCTCTGGTAACCAGTCATCTGCTTTCTGTCCTTGTAGTTTCACCTATCTCAGACTGTCAAATATAAGTCCTCACTGCCTTTTCTGTGTGTTTTGCCCAATCCTTTGTTCAGGACACCAAGTACCTGGAAAGAATTTCTTTGGGACCCAAAAACCAGTAACAACATCAAATGCAGTCTTGTGCATACTGCTTCCACCTAGCACAGCACCATGGACATTTGCTCATGTTTTATGTGTCAGTGGTTCACTGTTTCGATGCCTGAGTATTATTCCATATATGAACGTACTGTATCTGTTTATACACATACCATCTGAAAGAAATTGGGGTTGTTCACAGTTTTTGAAAATTAATTATGCATAACTTTGTGGAAGTAATTATGACTCACATTGTCATAATTCTGCATAGCTTTTGTATGAATAGTTATTTCATTTGGATAAATACCTAGGATCTGGATTGTATTTTTTTATGTTTTTTGATTTTTGCAGTACTGGGAAGCCATATCCTTCACTCTGGTTCCCCTTTTCATCTTTTAATTTTTTTTTTAAAGAAATTGAATGCAACTAAGAGTGATAAAATTTAGTTACCCACAGGCATAAGCTCAAACTAGGGGATTTTGACTTACAGTTGAACTTAGGAAATAGGAAAATTCATATTATAGACTTTCTAAAAATTGGTACATGTTTGCAGTATATACTGATTGTATTTATCGTGGGAAGTCCTTGCAACTACATAACACATCTTAATTCTTTTTCCATTCCTTACCTCTCCCAACCCTCTGTCTTTTTTCCATTTCTTAGTCCCTTTCCCACTTGCAAAAACTCTACTTCCATTTTTTAATTCTTTTTCCATCCCCTTTCCCTCCCTTTCCTCCCTACTCCCTCCAGTCTTTTTAAATTTTAATTTTGAGACAGGGTCTCACTAAATTACTAAGTTGCCCAGTTTGTGCTCAAGCTTGTGATCCTTTGGCCTCAGCCTCCCAGAGTGCTGGGATCATGGGCATTCACCACCATTTCCAGCTGATATGGTGTCTCTATTTTCTGCAGACCTCCCTTATTTGACAGGCAGAACTGCCATTATTTCTGTCATCTGAAGTTCAGCATCTTTCTACTTTGGGCCCATTTAGATGTAGATGCTTGTTACTTAGCACTGAAAACAGCCTAATTTATATAATATCTAGGGGGTCCAGAGCTTGCCAGGGCCACTAAGGGAGTTGTCAGAGGATTCACAGAGAATGGTTTTCAAAAGCAGGTATTAAATACCTAAGTTTAATACAGTTATAGTTTACTATGTATTTTCAGCAGGTAGTTATGCTATTTACCCCACAGCTTTATGATCTATATTAATGAGGCATTATCAGGTTCATTTTCTGCAGATGAGGAAACTATGGTCAGAGGATGTTTTGGCCAAAATTCCTAGAGCTGGGAGTACAATGACTTCACATATTAAATTCTATTCTGCGATTCCTTCCATCATTTCATTAAAACCACCATTTCAAATTATAAGTTGGCACTTAGAGACTGACACAGAAACTACTTGTAATGTTTTTATGTTATCACACACATAACTGGTTTGCACTATGGATTTCTGCTATTATTTGCAAATTGTGCCCAATAGGCCCTGGAATGAAGGATGAGATCAGCAGCTTTCAGAGTGTGACTCTAGGACTCAGCATCAGCCTTGCTTGGAAACTTGTTAGACACGCAGATTCACTGGGCTTGCTCAGAGCCACTGAGTCAGGCCCTCTAGAAGCATGATCTAGTTAAAGGGTGTTTTAACAGGACTTCAGGAGGCCTGATGCATGCTGAAGGAATAAGCCCTTAGAAGATACCTCAGAACACACTGCCTGGATCTCAGAAGTCTCCGCCCAGGAGATAACACAGTGGTACAGCAACCTATCTGTGGGATCCAATGCAATTGTGGTGACTCCAGAGCCCACACATGTAAGCCCTGGGCTCTATCATTTCCTAGAAGGTGAAGAGCACTGAACTATTTCTTCTTAGAATATTAAAGTTTGTCCTACTGAAGAAAGAATACCTTCAGGAATACTTTTGGTTTCTCCCCCTCCTTCCTACAGACAGGACATAAAACCCTCTTTGCTGGAGACAGCTTGTATCAGCTCAGAGCCAGGTGCCAGGGGATCTCCAGGCAAAGCTTGCTTCATTAACTCCTCTCCAGGTAGTCATTTTCTGTGGTTTCCCCACATTTAGCTTCTCGCTTTTGCCTTGTTGCTGCTCTCAGATTTATTACTTGTTGTCTGAAGATGTATAAAACCATTTTGCTTTGGCCAATTCTTCAGATTTCACTGTCTTATGGAGGTCCCCAGGTACATGAAAAATTCATAAAACTTGTATTCTTTTCTCTTGTTCTGCTATCTTATGTTAATTTGATATCCAGATACAGCCAAAACCCCATGTAAAAAGTAAAGAAGGAGATCTTTTACTTGCTGACATAGCTGATGAATTGAGATGCTTTGGAGAGACTCAGTCTCTAGCATTTGAAAACATGTATGATTGTTCTTGTTCTCCTTCTTCTCCTCTTCTCTTTCTTCTCCTCTGTCTCTTTTTAAAATACCTTTGTTGAGGTGTAATTCACCTACCTTATAAATCATGATTTAAGATACCTAATTCAGTGGTTTTTCTTATATTCAGAGTAGTGTAACTATCACCACAATCAGTTCTAGAACACTTCAACAACCCAGCAAGAAATCCTATAGCCTACATAACAACTAATGCACTGAATCTACTGTTTCTATGGATTTGTCTATTCTGTTTACTTCTGACAAATGGAAACATTCAAAATGTGATCACTCATGACTGACTTCTTTCACCATCTTCAAGGTTCTCCCAGGTTGTATCTTATGTCTGTATTTCACTCTTTTTCATTGCCATAAAATATGGATAGATCACTTTATTTGTCTGTTCATTTAATTGAAGAGCTTCTGGGTTATTTCCATCTTTTGGTTCTTATGAACACTCTGACAAGTTTTCACACAGATGTTTTCACATCTCTTGGATATGTATCCAAGAGTGGAATTGTTGGGCTCATCACAACTCTATGTTTACCGTTATGAGGAGCTGCCACTTTTCCAAAGAGGTGGGTAGATCCTGACCAACAGTGTATTAGGTTCCTGCCTCTCCTCACTATCATCAGCACTATTTCTTAGGCCTTGGATTCTTCTGGAAGCTGTGGAAACCCACAGGTACTCTCGTAATGCTTTTTGGAAGCCATATCCACTTTTGCCTGGCAACTTCTTCAGACATACAAGCTCTTCTTGAGTGATTTTTAGTATAATGTTTTGATCTATTCTCAATGGAGAGCCCCCAAAGTGGCCTTGGAATTCACTCATCCCTCAAAGTTACTTTAAACCTTCAGAATTGGGTAGATCCTGTTGTACATGGGGAGGGAGCAGCATCAACCACGGGTTTTCTGGAGCACACCTAAATCTGCTGAAGCATTCTGGACACGACCTGAGAGCTCCATGGAGATGCGTTGTGTGAGCTCTCACCAGGTAAGGCTCATCCTGGTACCTGGATAAAGCTTGTAGCCCCAGACAAACAAATGCTTAGCCTGAACTACTGGTTGAGAATTATTTCAGGGTTCCATTTCTTCACATCCAGTTCTCTGTCCTTTTAACTCTTGTGTACAGTCAAAATTTGGCAGTAGCTTTAAGGGTCAAACTGCAGGATCTTTATGTATATATGTTAGGAATTCCATGGTGAGTGTCCACTGAACTATCCATATTCCCCCTTCCAGAAGATTATTTTTCAGTTTCACAGTTTATCTGGGGGTTTGTCACTCTGCATGATTCATTATTTTCCTAAGATCTTTTGTGGAACTCATCGTTATACCATTTGAAGTTAGTCTTGAGAGCTACCAGTGAGGTTAAAAATTCTCATAATGGAGACAGTAGGAGAACTACTGAGCACTGAAGTTGAGGAAAGAGGAGAGAGAAGACTGAGAAGTGTGGAAGAGATAGACTGTTATGTGCTACATACTCCACCATGTACTGTACTCCATGCGTGATAAAAGAATCTCCCATCAGTTCTAGGATAACCATTTTGTGGTCGAGAAAAAAAGTTTACAGATCACTTGTAACTCCTCTCAATCTTCACAGTTAGTACATTGCACAAAGAGATGTGAATTCACGTTTCTTTCTCTTAATGAGGAGATTATATTATGTATCACCCCAGGTGCCCAGTACTCATGGCAGGTCCTCAGAACAGTGGCAGGTGGTTCTGAGAAGAGTAAGGATTCCTGGAATTCAAATATCTGAGTTAGACTCCTGTGAGTAAATTATATAACATTAGAATAGAATTTTTCAACATGGTTCTATTCACATCTTGGGTCAGATAGTTCTTTTCTTTCTTTCTTTCTTTCTTTCTTTCTTTCTTTCTTTCTTTTTTTTTTTTTCAGTGCAGGGATTGAACCCAGGTATACTCTGTCATTGAGCTACATTTTTTTATTTTGAGACGGAGTCTCACCAAGTTGCCCTGGCAAGAGTCAAACTGTCATCAGATGGTAGTACTAAGGACTTCTTTCTAGGTCCTTGGTGCTCTGAACAAAGAACTGGGCAAGACACAGAAAAGGTAGTGAGGGGATAGATTTATTGAAGGCAGGAAAAAGTACTCCTTGCAGGTTAAGAGCAGGCTGCTGAAGAAGGACCACAATCCTAAGGATAAAGGGAAAGGGGTCTTCAGCAACCAGAAATACCTGGATTGGCTCCCACCTCATGCATATATGTTATTGGGACAATTGCCTAAGCAATACTCATTGGCCTCACACCAGATGTAAACGAAGGATCAGGAGCCATGTCTTTTGCTTGGTCATACCCATATGCAAATGAAGGATTGGGAACAGCATCTTCTGCTTAGTCCTGTGAATATTATCAGATTCAATTGCAGGATTAGAAAAAATGCTTTTCTGATGTTTCCATGAACAGTACTTGAGAGCCTTAAACCTTAAATCTTTTGGGGTCCCCTGTTATGTGTATGTCTTCTCTTTTTTGGGAGTAGCATCTCAGCTGGTTAGCTATGAGTCTTTGTGACTATACTCCTGACATATTTTTCCCAGTTTTTTGTCCAATTTGCTTCTCTTTTACCTCAAAACTTGTGATCCTCTTGCCTTGGCCTCACTCAGTGTTGAGATTATAGATACAGATATATCCTGTTATTGTAGGATGATAAGCAGCATTCCTAGCCTCTATCCACAAGATGCCAGTAGTTTTTCTACTGCTTTCATTGTGATAATCAGAAGTGTTTCCACATATTGGTACAAGTTCCCTACAAAATCATCTCTGGTTGAGAATCATTGAGTTAGGAAAAAACATGTTGGCTCTGTTTTATCATCTGTAAAATGGGAGCTCATCAAAATGCTTGCCATTTACTATAAGATTATAGTGAGAATCATGCCAAATAATAGTCTTGCAAAGTCTTTGTAAATTGTAAAATGTGATTCAAATGTGGGTTGTCAAATGTAGTAGCCCTGGAGAAGAAGCAGAAAGTGAAGTCACCAGTCCTCTCACACAAGCAGAGTAATGGGCACCCCTAGACTAAGACTGTGCGGATGAGAGGCTGGAAGGTTTGGGAAAGGGCAGAGCTGGGAGGATGTGGTCTCACCACTCTCAGAGGCTCCATGAGTCAGGCAAATGGGTGTGATGGTAGAGGTCCCTGAGAATGAGTTTCCAATAAGAAGTGGCAAAAGAATAGGACTGAGCTCTGAGCGAGGAGAATTCAGGGGACTCAAAGGCAGCTGGTAGATGGAGGAGCCATCTTCCTGCAGAACTGGAGCCAGGATTGTGTCTTGGGGATAGGTGTCCAGCGGGCTGATGCTAAACTGAGTGAGCCTGAGATACCCAAGGGAGGAAGCACCTGGGTCTAAGTGCTCAACTAGTAGTTCAGGATGCGTGAGGATGAACAAAACTCAGATATGTCGGCTTCTGAAGGAAATTGTTTCAGTCACTGGAGCATGTTCTCAGAAGGAGAGTAATGAAGATCATGCCATCTATTGCACCTGTTAGAAAACAACCCAAAGGAAAGCCCCACTGGATACAAAATATGGGCAAACAGAGAACAGAATTCAGTCTGAAAGTGTTTATGTGAACTCATCTTTCTAAGTGCTTAATCCTGAAGTTGATGAAAAATAACAGTACCTTTCATTTGCGTAGCATTTTGTATAACAGATAAATGATACAACCCCACAACTAGAAGAAATTTAATAAGTATTTATTCTTTTCCATTTTCAAGTGTTAAACATGATCTCAGTTCATCTTTGCACTAATAGTGGCAGTAAAACTAGCTTTACTATGTCCATTTCATCAATTTAGAAACAAATGTTTTGAGAGGGAGAGCGATGTACAAAGTCAGAGGATATTGGGTGGCAAGATCTCTACTTTGGAAACCACCCAGTTCCCAGTCAAGAGCTTCTGCAGCCCACCTTCCTCCAACAGTCAATCCAAGGAGACTGCTGGTCTCTCAGAGGACTTGTCACCTTGGGATCTGGTGGACATGTCTTTTAGGAAGGCAAGGTGAGCCAGCTAAGAGTGCTTGGAGGATGGGCTCTAGGATGTAAAAGGAGAAGTGGGCTCCATAAAAGTAACTTTCCCCTCATCTTGCAGATTGTGCTGCAACCTCTGTTCACAGCTGGCTTATTCTTTAACCAAGATTTATGTTCATGTACTCTTTAACTAAGATTTGTACTCAAGTTCATTACCCCTTAACCATATGCATTCATGTTTTCCCATTCCTGTAGCTGTAGATTCATACTTCTTTACATTGTATGTCATATTAATGTGTTTCTGATGTTGGACTTGGTCCCTTGAGAAGCGTATTGTCTCTTCCAGTTCTGGAGATTCACACTCACTCCTAAGTATTGACACATGTAGCAAGGCATGGTAGCCCATACCAGTAATTCCAGCACTCTGAGTGGCTGAGGCAAGAGGGTCACAAGTTCTACCATACCTTGGGCAACTGAGCGAGACCATGTTTCAAAATTTAAAACAAAAAAAAATTTTTTAAATTTTAAATGGTTGGGGATGTAGATCAATGCAAGGATTCTTGGTTCAATCGCCAGTATCATGAAGAAAAGTATTAATACACGTGAGGTCCACAGACCACCCACATCATACCATGGAGGAATGCACTGAAGACAGAGTCCTAGGTTCCTGCTCTGCCCTACCGATGTGGAATCCTGGAGGTGGGGTCCTGGATCTGCCTTTTCAGTAAGCACTACTGTGACCTTCATGCGTAGTAAAGGATTCAGGATAAGGTCCATGTTTCTTTCCTGAGAATATTTCTGATTTTGTGTTCTCCCCCAAGAAAGAGGAAGATGCAGGCAGGTGCCTCTTCCAGTGCCCCAGCTGTTGTTCAGAGTGCAGGTGGCCCTATGGCTCCATGGCACATGGGCCATACCCAGGACTTCGCTCTCCAATTGCATTTTCACAGAGCGGCCACCTGCCTCCCGCTCCCACACCACCCACACAGACAGTGACAGAGCAGAATCAGGGCTGCAGCACAGGCGGCTGCTCAGCCTCCTCCACCCTGTGAGCAGCCGGGAGCTTAGCACACAGCACACTGATTACGTCTATTTTCTACCTCAGCTTTTTAAAATGCTGTACTACTAACACCTACCGAAATAATTCCACTCTGCGTCAGTGAGCTGTCTGCACCTGAACAGGAGTATTAACAGGCTGTAGCATTTCTGCTGCATTTCCAACACCCTGCAGTGCATGTGTGTGTGTGTGTGTGTGTGTGTGTGTGTGTGTTCCTATGTGTACAAACATTCACTCACACACACATGCACATACTTCTAATTTACTGTGAAAGTTAGATGATACAATATATGTAAAGTGTCTAGAATAGAGCTGCCATTTTTTAAAAAACATGAGGCATTTTGCAAGATTTTGTAAGCCAGGGTGTTCCTGAGCTTTCTGGATCTCTTCTTTTTCCTACTTAGTGCCCCAAGGGGCCTTATGTGTCCCTTGATCTGCTCTTTGTCCTGTGGTGCCACTGGGCTTGGAAAATGGGAGGCACTAGTAGAACAAGGAAGAAGAAGAAGAGAGGGGTCATAATATGTGGGTCATAAACAAGGGGTGACTAAAGAACATGCAGCAAATATTTAAATTTTTAAAAGACTTTGTAGACTAAAAGACACATTGCCAAGAACAATGGGATACATGTGCCAAAGAATGGGGGAGTATTTTGAGCTTTTTTTTTTTTTCTGGTCTTTTTGAGACTGGGTCTCATTACATAGTTCAGGCTGGCCTTGAACTCACTTTCTAGCCCAGGCTGGTCTCAAACTCTCAACAATCCTCCCGCCTCAGCTTCCTGAGTGCTGGGATTACAGGCTTGAGCCACCACTTCTGGCTATTTTGAACATCTTGAGGTGGTTAATGGCAATGTGTCTCTTACATTTTTAATTTAAACGTTCACTGTATGTTTTAATACCCTGTCCTTGATCCACAGTTTTCATTTCTGTCAAATAAAAAGATTATGATGCATCCTCACTCACCTTATTCACTGAATCTGACACTGTGTGACTTCTGACTCTCCCCTAAAGTAAAATTGATCATGAAAAGTGAATGTTTTCAATCAATTCAGGGCATCAAGGCAGCCATGACAATGCAATCAAAACATGAAAGGATTTCAGGACTGCTTCAGAAAGTGGCAAGAATGAAGGGACAACTGTATTCAAAGTGAGCTGGGGTTATTGAGGGGGGATCGTTGGCCATGTTTCTTTTATTGTAATAATTAAAAATGATTTAACATTCACTGCATTTTTTTTTTTTTGGACCACCAACCCTAGTGGTGTCAGCGGCATTCTTGTCCGTATAGTTCTGGCTTTTTTTTTGTCTAGCCTCTCTTCCGAGGTGGGTGCTTCTGTGTGCCCCAGGAATTCTACTTCCTCACCCTGCACTTTGAGTCTTGAGGAGTAGGGGACCCAGTGGTCTACGGATGTGGTTGATGTGGGCTGTTTATCTTTAATGATCAATTTGCACATCATTCCCCCACTGATACTGACATTTGTAATGTTTTCTCTTCAGGAAGTCATGTGCTTCTTAAAAAAAAATACATGAGGATCTTTCTGATTTGTCCTTGCATGGGGATCAGGCTGCTCCACACAGTTCCTGTCAACCTGGGGACCTTCCCGAGTGAAGGAAACTAAAATCTCACTGACCTGTTTGCTTATGGCAGTGTGTCTAACTGTGGCACACACTTTTATACTTGCTATCTTCAATGTCATCCTTATTTTCTTCAAGGGACACAACACACTATCTCATCTTTACTAATAAGACTACTGATGCTTAGAGGGAAACCTTCCCAAAGTCATCCTGGTGGAGCAGGTCTGATTTGAAGCATAAACATTTCCGTTCTTACAATGATGATGCTGTCTAAATTGCATCAGAATCATCTGAGAGCTTGCAATGCAGACTCCTGGTTCCATTCATGGATAGGTGCAGCCTAGACTAGGGCCTGGAAAGTGAGAACATACAGTGAATTGCCCTGTTCTCTCTCCTTAAAATACTTGTCCTCCCTCCCTGCCCTGGAAAACTTCCTTCTCCTTTCAGTCTCAGGTTTTGTTGAAGCCTTCCTGACCTTCCTGACTTGGAAACTTCCATATCTCATAAACTCTCTGCATAAACTTCCTTCACAGTCCAAACTTGTTATTTATTTGTATAGCTATTTGCTAACATCTGACTACAAGTTCCTTGAGGGCCAGTCCTCTGCCTATTTTTACACACAGTTGTTTCTCCAGGGTACAGTTCTGTTCCTGGTACATTGTTGACCTTTTATTTAAGAACCTGAACCAAATGGCCCCTGAGGTCACATTCAGTCTTTTGACTCTGAGTACTATTTACTTTCAGGAGCAAGGAGTAAATTTATGTTTGATGCCTCCTAAGAAATGGCATTCAGATCAACAAGTAGCTCAGAAAGCAGTTTTTCTGACATATCATTCATTGACAGATGACCCCAGGGCCTCTCAGCAGCTGCTATCCACTGAGCTAGATGATGAACCATCTGAAAGCAAGGAACACCCTGTCATGTGCCCCAAGGTATTCCCAGAGCCCAGTTCAGGGACAGGGGCACTGCAGACGGATGCTAGATGATCGTCTTCTTCATGGATGAGTTGAAATAGGCCAACATTAAGGAAGCGAAGCCTCTCTCTACTCCTCCTTTCTCCTAGCAATGCTTTTAGGAGTCACTGAAGCAAGATTTGAAATGATGTGGCCTTCTGGCTAGTGACATTACAGAGAAAATGATTGCAGTGAAGAGCATACCATGTGGCAGTATCCAAAATGAGGTGGCTTCAGGGAGGAAAATGCAGTTCATGGAACACAGGGACAAAAGTGCAAAGAGTATCATACTTTGCAAGCCATAGTAACTAAGAACTTCAACTAAAAAGCATCTAATTGCACAAAAATGCAAACTGATGGTCTTTTTGACTACATGCATATAATGATACCATGAATAGTATCGTGTAAAGCTTACTGTCTCTTCCTCTGCTCATAGATATATGTGTTTATACAGATACATTTATAACCTACTTAGGGGACTTCTACATCAAAGTATGAATTTGTGTGACCATATGGCTAGATCAGACAGCTCACTTCAGCTGGGCAACCCACTGGAAACTCACTATAACTGATAAACCTTGGTGGATAACAGTGACTTTACCCTGACATGCTCAATATACCAAATTATCACTACATACTGAGACATTTTGGATTCAGGAATTCCTACCTGATGCCTTGTTGAAGCACCTAATGGTTCTTGCTTTCTCAGACAAGGATGGCTACTTTATTTGTTTCACTATAGCCAATAGTCCTGATGGTTTCCTAAGTCTGGTGGTACGGTAACTTTGGGCCAGTGTCCTCCCGTAATTTCTCTCTATGCAGAATCAAACATTGTGACCTCATTTAGAATAATGATCTTAGCAAATATAATTAGTTGAGAATTTCCTTACAAAAAGAAGAGAGCACATACAGGAATACACAGGAGAGGATGAGGAGAGGATGGAGGCAGAGACAGGGAGGAGGCAAGGACTCCAAGGGCTTCTAGAAGACCGGGAGAGGTTGGAATGGGTTCTTGCCTAGAGACGTTGGGGGAACATGATCTTGATGATGTCTTAACATTGGACGTTGGCCTCCAGAATGGTGACAGAATACACTTCTGTCGTGTCACACAACAACAGGTTTGTGATAATTTATTATGGCTGCCCTAGAAATCAGATTCGCTGGGGCCTTATGGGGTTCTGCCACTGTGGTGACAGTCATCCTCACAGTTACTCCTGAATACATCAGACTCAGTCCTTGCCACCCTGTTCAGTTTCCCTCAACTGCCTTCTCTCTGGGACCGTACCCTGTCTGTGCACACGGACTAGAGTGGACTATCACAGCATCAGCTTCCAGCGCAGTCACTGAGCTGAGAGGCTGTGTGATAAATAAACCCTGCCAGTGAGGCTCAGCAAGCCCTTGGGGGTAGTGAGGAGGACACGTCAATCTAGGGAGAATAAAGAATGGGAGAAATGTGGGTAAAGACCCCTCTTTTACCCTCCCTTTAGCTGGTCAGAGGCACATTTTGCAAATCTTCCAGAGAAATCCAGGTTCCCAGTGCTACCTTCAGGGTAGCACCTCGTGCTTCTGCCCTCTCTTTACATCTCCTTTCCTCTTGGTTTTGTATCTCCCAAATGCAGCCTTAACATTTAACCCTTGCTAGAGGTTTTTCTTAAGCATATCTTGGGGGAATAAGTAGTCACATGTGAGTAAATTAATTAATGTCTCTGTGCCGCTGTTTCCTCCTCTGTAGAAAGGAAAATTACGTTTCCACCTCATATGTTGTGAGAAATGAAATATGTCAAAATAGACAAAATACTTGAAAACTTCTGGGCACATAAGTGATAAATGCTGTTAATTTTACATGTTATAAAAAGATTTTAGTTTTGAAACCAAATGTTAATGAGAATTCTCATTAAATTTTCATCCATTAAAATAATCTGATAATTATGTAAATACTGTAATTACAGACTATGGAAAAATAAAAAAAAAGAGAATATGGGAAATTTATTGATGGAAAAGGGTTTGAGAGAGCATATATAGTTTTGCAAGGTCTCTATTCATATACTTGTGTCTTTTTTTTAAATCCTGATTACCATAGCAGAGATATTTTCCAAATAGTATCAGGGACTAAACCCAGGTCTTTCACACTGAGCTACACTCCCAACCCCGCTTTCTGGGAGGTGGGAAACAAGGTCTCATTAAGTTATTCCACTGCCAAGGCTCTGCTCAAACTTGCAATTCTCCAGCTTCAGCTTCCAGAGTGCTAGAATTACAGGTGTGCACCACCATACCCAGTTCTCTATGGACATTTTGGTGAAGTCAAATGGGAAGCCAGTTTAATTCAGTGAGCAAATCTGTCACCAGCAAATGCTTTGTGGATATATCAAAAGCTGTCATCTGCATGGTGGCATGTTGAACCTCATCCTATGGTCTTTCTGTTCTTTATCACATTTAATTATCAAGACAATCATCTGAAATGGGATATATACCTTTTAGAATGAAGAAAAGTGTCACAGAAAAAATTAGGTAGTTTTCCAGGGTCATAGAGTCAGTTAGTGGAGTACCTGGGATTTAAACCTAAGAACTCTGACTTCAAAGTCATCATCTCGTCCCACCCTATTGTAAAGCTATATGCTTATTATGAAGATGTAAAAGTTCAGAAGTAGATACACATGCTTATTTTCCTTTAGAAATAATCAATTTTCTCTCATTACATGAATATCCTACACAGGTGAGACTGCAGAGTTCTGAAAATAGGTGTGCTATACTCTGCCATTGCTCTGCCCACTGAGTCACACACACACACACACAAACACACACACACATGCTAGCAATAGGCTCATAAGACATCATAGGATGGTTTACAGGAAGTTCCTGGTTTTCACTTGCTTTCAAGTGCTTTCAGATTTAAAGCATGCCTTTACAGACCAGAGACAGCAGTCCGGCAGGCAAGGCTCCCTGGACACAGTGAATGTCCACCACCCTGCTCACCCAGGAAGTCCAAGCCTTCCACAAACACTGCCACCCCAGCAGCAGAAGGTCCTAGCTCTCTAACAATGTGCCTCCTAGGTTAGTCCTCTGTTTGTCCTTTGGCATGTGCATAACCCTCTCCTGGCTGTGAATGGCAAGCTAGGATGTGTGTGGTGTTTTCCACAGGAAGGGTAAGACTTTCCTGAACAACAAAACCTGATATTTTCCATAGCTAATCAGAAAGGAACCAAGCACTGTAATGTTAGTAAATCCCTTAAAGCTCCCAGGATAAAGGACATTATATAAGCATTAATTATTATTGCATTTGGAAAGAAGATGAGCTAGCGCAGCAGGTATTTTTAGGGGCTGGGATGGAAGGCTTTGAGCCAGGATAACTACAATGCCTTTGCTGGCTTCCTCTCAGTGCAGACTTGTCTCTGTGCTTTGAGTCAACTTGTGGGCCACCTGTCAAACTGATGAATAAGGTTAAGGGCAAGACTATCTCCTCTGGAAAGTGTATTCTCAAAATGATTTCATGCGCATTAAAAGTGGGATGCAACCTATTAAACCTCAAGTGTCAGGCAGAATTTAGAATCTATTATGAAATATAAAAATATCCTAAATGGCTTGGACACTGAAATGTTACTAATGTCTAAAGTGAATTTATTGGGTTGTTTGCAAATAATACTTTTTCCACTTTAATTAGAGTTGTGTGAATGTTATACCTGGATCAGGAAAAAAAGCAATCTCTTTAATGATGTGTATTTTTCTAATACAAGAAGACATTTATTAAAGTGAAAACATTTATTAAAGCTTGCTGAGGAACTTGGATAAATCACAGAACCTTTCTAAGCTTCAATTTCCTTGTTTGATCAACAAAAGGATTGAATTAGATGGGAAGACCTTCCTAACTCTTAACACTCATGAGTTCTGTATTTAAAATATGTTCTTGAAAACTAAGTACTTTGTTAGTGTTGAAAAAGTTAACCTGAAACCTTGAAGCCACCATTAAATTATTGGTTATAGAGGAGAATCAGTTACTGAGAAAGATGAGGAGCTGTCCTCTGAGGTCTACCCCTGGTTCTTCCCTAGAGTTTATAATTCAGTACTTTTAGGTACCTAAGAATACTATGGTCATCTTTCCTTTGTGGCCTGTGTCCAGCCTCATGTCCTCCTTCCCCGTCTCCCTGACTCACTCCAATTCACCTGCAGACTCTAACTTGGACGACAGTTCCCCCAGGTATCCTTGCCTGACATTTCAGGAACACAGCACCCTTCCTGTGAGTCCTTGTTCCAAGTGTCCGTATTAGACCACTTCCTAAGCTTTACTGCATTTGTGGCTTGTTTTCTAGACGCTTCCTCTAGAGTGTAGGGTCCCTGGAGGTAGAAACGTTATGCTATTTACCCTTAAAGCCCATTTGTAGCAGAGTCTCTGGCTCTTAATAGGTGCTTATGTGCCACTGTTGCTGTTATAGCAGAATGTTAAACTCTAAGCAATTGGAAGCACCCATGTGGTTCAATAGCAACACGTGACCTCTGAGAAACTCTGTGAAACTTACGGCTATTGGTGATTCTTCTGTATACTCACTGTAATTGAAAACTGCTCCATAAATGACAACGGTCAGACCAAGAAGCAGGCAGGTTTCACTTTTCTGAGATGAAGAAGGAAGTACGTTTTGCATAGTCTCCCCATGGCCTGGAATCATGGGAGTCCATCTGCTACCTTTGTAGGACCAAATAGTCTGCTACCACTGCAATTTAAGGGTAAATAACGCCAAGGTTGAGCTCCTATTGCCCAACATAGTCACAAGGAATAATTTGTTGACTGCTTTTTTTTAAGCATTCTCTAATGGAGTATCCTGGAGCAACCTGTGTGGAAGCCCCAACCCTTGATAAGAGATGCTAAAGGAGCATTTGTTGTCCTATGGCAAGTCTAACACAGCACTCCACAAACCCCACAAGAACTAAAACAGCCTCAGATCCAAACCCTGAGGACAGAGGCTCATCTGCAAATATTGACTCTAAATCCTTTAAAAGACTCATTCACAGCAGGCCAGAAGTACTATCTGAATAGAATGTGTTGTCTTAATGGTAATCTCTGAGAATATTAACCAGTGTTTCACTTATCTCTTTTGCTTAATTGCTGTCTGATTTTAGCAAACGTTCTTTATTCACTGAATATAATTTTTTAATTTATAAAATATAGACAGTACTACTTATCTTGAGAGGTCACAGGGAGAATGACCCTACTTCCATTTAATTCTTATTGCCAGTTTGCAATCCAACTGCTAAATTCCAACTGGCTCCAGAAAGACAAATTGGTGGAAAGGATCTACAATTATGTTTTTCTTTTCCTTCCTTCCTTCCTGACTTCCTTCTCTCCCTTCAGGTCCTTGTTGGAGAAAGGAAGAAAGTGAAGTTACAGTCATCTTTTAAAACTCAGGAAGTCTTTAAATCAGTTTGTACAGCTCCTCTCCTTCTGAAATGGATTGCAGGAGTAGGAAGGAAATCAACTGGACTTTATGTCAATTCTTTATTCTTCAATAATATTTGATGTGTTAAGCAAGTAAACTTAATCTGAGTCTCCTCAGTTTGTAAAAATTAGGGTAACCATTCCCAGTTCTCAAGATGATTATGCAGGTTAAGCGATGGCTGTGCCTGACATGTGGCATGGCGTGGAGAAAGTACCTGCCATGTAGCTGAGAGGCAGCCTCTGCAGTTCTGGGCTTCTACTATCCTGCCCTCTGTAATAACCTCCACTGCTCATCCAGTGAGCCTGGAAAGTTGTCCATTTCCTGCCTGCTGTAGCTGTTGGAAACCAAGTCCAGTAAGCAGTTGTGGTGGTGTGGGGAGAGATGGATTCTGAACTCAGCCAGAATTGCCTTTGGAAGCAGGCATTGTTAGAACTCTAAGTCTGTGCTCACCCAGTTGTAATGCAGTGAGAATCACAGTGTCTAATGCATAGATCTTTGTGAGTATGAAATGAGAAAATGCATATGAAAGCTCTAAGCTTGGTAGAAACAGTCAATAAATGATTACTGTAGACAACATTGAGCTCAAACGCACCCTTCTTTCTGGGGATTTTCCTGGTGGTCCTGAATATAATTGCTCTCTGGGCTGTCATAACATAACATTGGGTGACTTTTTTCAGCATGAAATTGTTTTGCTGCCATGTGTTATAATTAGTCGTGTATCTGAAACTCCCAAAGACTTCTTGCTTCAGCCACGAGTTCCTCACAATCAATTGGAGTGCATAGAAAAGGCTCAAACTCTACTGTTGAACTGATCTGAAATGATGAATTAACAAAAAAAATTTCTTTCACGAAATATGATAATAAGGAAGTAAGGTGTTCTGTCTCCCAAACAACCCCTAAACCAGCAAGAAGCAATCCATGTTCAACAGTCATCATGACAGCCAGTAAATTGCCTGATAGAAGAAGAGATTGAATCATCTAAGTAAAAATTCCATGTATAAGAGAAATCACTGAGAAAAATATGCATGTGCTGGGGTAAAATGACTGAATCAAATCACAGAGTTAATAATATTAAACAAGTTGTTAGAAGAGCACTACAATGGATGAATTTCCCAGATTTGCCAGCAAAAGGAATCAAGATCATTCAACCACCGAAAATAGTTTAACCTCTCAGATCCAATGTCGTTTACCTTCTCCCAGCCAAAGGCAAGGCAGTTTATACACTGTGTATGTAAAGCAAATATTCACTGCTGGATCACTCACACTAATTTTGATGGACTTCAATGTGTGGTTATACATGCAGGCAGTCATCCCACTGACAGACTGTGGTGTGGGGAGAAGAGGATGAAAAACCTTTGCAGATTTCCACTCACATTCATTTTCCTCATCTATGAAATTTTATCTAGTCTGTACTGTCCACAGTATTGACATAAAAATGCCTCCTCATTGAGAGACCCAGGGGAAGAGAACTTGGGTTTGAGGTTCCACACAATGGGACTGGATATGGGAGTATTTTTCTAGGAAACAAAAGCCCTGCCCACTGCAGCACCTGCCACAGGTCAGAGCCAAATTAGGGTGATGAACTCAGAGATGCAGTGCTTCCCCTGCACAGTTCCCACTCCTCAGTATCAAGGGTCCGTTTATGAGTGATGGTGACAACACACTTTTGAAAACTGAATTTGGTATCTGTGGCTTGCCTGGAAGACCAAGGGCATCATGGTGTTGTGGAGATGGCTCTAATTCTTATGCTCTTGGCTGTCCTTGGACGTCTGGCAGGCTTAAGCTACACTCTCAGAGAATGGTGGGCAACTTGCCTCACCATTCAAGTTCAGAAGGAACCTGTATTTAGCTCCCCAGTTGCCAAAATGAGGTAGCTGTGTTCTTAAAGTGGTATAGAACTTAGGCACCTTTGAAAAGTTGATGAAAATGACAACCTTTCTTTGTACAGGAAAGCACACACACTTGGCTTTCAGCATATATTTTCAAGAAATTTATGGATATCATGAATCCAGTCATGGGTCATGGGCCCTTGCATTCTTTCCTAATAGTTTATGGCTGTGAATTCATGTCAAGAGACGGTAATACACAAGAGCACTCACTGGCTTCAGCCCTCAAAGACACCAGCTTTGAATTCAACATTCCAGAGGGCATCAGGTTAAAATAAATCTGATCTCCTAAATTTTAAGTCACAAAGATTATAAAATGTTTATCAAACAACTTCAAATTATTAGCCTTAGGTGCCTTTCTGTATATTTGTAAATAAAATTAAAATTTCCTAATAAATCAAACTTTCTACTTGTATTATGATTTCAAAGTAGTTTCGCTAGGGACAAAATCTTTTGACCGCAGACTGTGAATAAAACACCATAATATGTTTTAATAAAAACTGATGTTCACCTGTGAAACCTCCATGGCATGATTTGGTTTAAGGACCCACCTGGACATGGCCATTGTTTCAGGGAGTCGGGAAAATGAACTTAAGGATTGGCCACTGAACAGAAGCGTTGTATCCACACAATCACAAATTCCCTTTTTGAGTCTGGCTGAGAGGCAAGGTGATTGCACATGCTAAGGCAGGGATCACGAAGTTTCAGCACTACCTGGGTGACTCAGTAATTTATGGAGACTTTGTCTAAAAGAAAAAAAAGAGAAGAGAAAAAGAAAACGAACAGGGGAAGGTGTGGAGGTAGCTCAGTCCAAAGGCCCTGAGTTCAATCCCCAGTACCATCCCAACCAAAAAACAAAAAAACAAACAAACAAAAAAAAAAATGCCTAGTGAAATAAAGCAAGCCAACATGTCAACTAGCACAGGTGATCTTAAAAGAGGCGAAGAATGCCAAAATAATGTCACAATCATAAAGTAATGAAAATCTCCACTTGGAGTGAGAAGCATGGTGTGTCTTAGTGCTTTCCAAATTCCCTACCATTTTTCTGTTTAAAATCTTTTAGTCTTTCATTTCCGTATTTCCCTTGAGCAAGCCAGCATTCTGGCCCATTTTTCTTTCTGTACAGTCTTCCCTTTCTTTCTCTCATCTTTTATTTTTTGAGGGGGAGTGTCAGAGTAAGAAATAGACGTATCTTCCTGTTTTAGTACCTGAAATCTTATTAAGTGCAGTTCACTGGGCCAAGGTGTTGAGTCCTCAAATGTGCCCTTTTATACTGCAACTATTTCTGGAACGATTCATGTTTTAGTGTGATAACTCAATATAATGTGAAACAAAGCTTCCAGGTTTAGTTTCTCCCATGAGATGGCACTGAGAAAACAAACCAAAGATAAGGCGAGAAGAACAGAATGGTTTTCAATTTGCATCAGGAAGAGGGAGAGACCTTAAGCAACTAAGGACAGGTATACAGACTGATGGGTCTGGGACATGGGGACTGGGGGGACCTGGCACAGGAAAGAGGAAATTGCACAGGGGAAACTGCTTCCTTCAGTTTACCTCATATAATTTCAATCTTTTGACCAAAAATTACGTGCACCATACTAGCCTGAATGTGTCAGTTATTTTATTTTGAAAACTTTTGCACATGGTAGGCAGTAAAAATATTTGTGGAATGAATGAAATTATCACCAACACCCCTGAACCATATGATAACTAAGTTTAAAATTCTTCTCATTAAATTGCAGTTCTAAAGCTGAGGCCCCTTGGAGCTGAGTGGCTCTTATGGGTAACACGACGGCCACAGTATGGCCATCTGTCCCAAATCTATGCTTTGGAGCTTGTTCTCCATAATTCTGCATAATGTCTAGCCTTGAAGCCATTGTGTTTCATTGTCTTTACTTGTCTTATGGCTATATTGATAATATAGCTATTGCACCATCTGTATTAGTGACATTCACGGATGATCTAACATTAATTCACACCTTACCCTGTATCCATTAATTTGCATCAGGTGTCTATTAGACATATTGTCGTTTTACAGACTGACATCTTGGGAGCTTGTGGTCATTCAACTGGCAGGTAATGGAGCAGGTTTCTCACCCTTCTTATGTGCTCTGGAGCGCTGTACCACGTAGCTTGTGTTCTGCTGTGAGAGGGTGCTCAGTTAAGGATGCTCCCAAGAGAAAATAGCTCACTATATTAGTTGCAAATTCAAGTAGAGCCAAAGGCTCCTGAAAATAATAAACCCTGAGGTTCTGATGCTCCACCTGGTCTGGAACTCTAAAGTTCCTGCTTTTCTATAGCTGAGGACACGGGAGCCTTCTGCTCATCAGGCAGCATAGCAGGAAAACAGGCAGGGGGAGATGCTGCTGTGGCCTGTGCTCCCTGCAAAGGTGGGGTGACACGGGGAAACCTGAGGCCTGCCTGTGACCTTGAGAAGAACATTACATTTCTCCCACTGATCCCCAGTCTCTCTGGTCCTCTGAAAATCCAACCTGTGAGTTCCCGGGGGAGTAATCTCCCTCCAACAGTTCCTGGACTCCTGGACTCACTCATTCATTGTGGTTAGCCTGGTGGAAACCACCTTTCACCTGCCAATGATCCGGAACCGTCCGTCCCCTGTTTCTTTCCGTAGAGCAATAAAGGTAAAGTCTGGCTTGTGCTGGGAACGCCAAACCAGCCAGGGCTGCCCTGGGTCATGTGCTACCCCCAGGGCAGCAGCTTGACTTTCTGAATACTTCTTCATACAGGCATGCCAAAAGTTGGAGCTCAGATCTTACTAAGAGATAGTGCTGTAATCTCCCAGAGCTGGTTCAGGCACTGACATTGTAAACATGTATTCTCATTCAGTCATCCTTACACTGCTGTGAAGATGATCAGAACATCTCTGACCTCCTAACCGGGGAGCTCTGGCTTACCTAGATGAATAACATACCTGAAGCACACCTGGAGACCGTTGGGGTTGAGGTTTAAATTACACCGCTGTCTGGCTGGGAAGAAGATCCCCCTTCCCCTATCATGCTGTCTCACTGCCTCACTCTCACAGGGCTCTTGAAAGATGCATAAACAAAAGATACCAGTGCCCGTTGCCAACGAGAGGCTTCTCTTTCCAGCTGAGGCTGTATCTGTGACTCATTGAGAGCCAGAGCCAAGTTCCTGGACTCTCCCTCACTTGCCCATTTCCCACCTCAAGTTAACCACAGTCAATAAACCAGACCACTTGGTTTTGCATAGTAGCATTCACCCGAGGTTAAATTCACCCACAGCTGTGCCTCTAAATCCTGAAGTATGGATCACAAGCATGTTTAAGGCGGGTTCCATTTCCCCATCCCCTATTATGGTCTTCAAGGCCAGGTATTAGAACACCTAGGCAAGGTGCAGTGCCACAAGCCTGGGCTGGAGCCAGGGAGGCTGGCCCCAAATGCTACCATTTAATGCTACCTTAGAAAAGTCGGGTCCTCTGAATCTCAGTTTGTTAATATCATTGGTTAGAGAAGTCTCTGCCTATGCCTTAGTCTTCCATTCTGTAGAATGAGATAATCCGCACCTCCTGACTGTCTTATTCATTCTCAAATTTTTGATTCCTGTAAAATCTGTAGCTCCCTAGGGAAAGGACTACAGGAGACCCCAGGCACCCATTTAATCACACACAGCTAATACATTACTGTAACATGTTTTTTCCCCAGAGCTTATTGGTTTTGGCGAGCATTTTTAATTTTCTCATCTCCCCTTTTAGCGTCATGCTGAGTCTTTATTTAACTCTTCCATTATGCCCTTCCTTGACTTTCATTAAATGTGTGATGAATTAAGATATTGCTAGTTATCCAAAAACTAATCAGCTCACTGGTAAGTCAGATTTTCTGGCCATTTTCTAAATCAGGTCAAATAATCTCTTACATATCTAATTAACAGCTGACTGAATTGGCTTTGGTTCAGGGATTCATTTACAGTTGTTGAACATCTATGTGGTTGTAGTTGCTTTGCACATACGTATGATATAATGAACCTGTTGGAGAATAAAGTTAGATCAGGGACAGGGTATCAGGATAGAATGCACATGCCCAAAGATGGAGGGAGTGGTAGTAGCAAGCTTCCTATGCACACTAATTTTTCTCACCAATCTATGCTTGGGTTGGGAGACATTGTAACACATTTCTCTGGTCTAGCCATCCGGGTGGAGGTGTGCCTT
This sequence comes from Dasyprocta punctata, assembly GCA_004363535.1. Classification (NCBI taxonomy): domain Eukaryota; kingdom Metazoa; phylum Chordata; class Mammalia; order Rodentia; family Dasyproctidae; genus Dasyprocta; species Dasyprocta punctata. Next base: position 56,674 of record RJWM01001243.1, read on the forward strand.
CTCCCCAGTGGCTGGGACTGTTGGATGCTGATGGCTCACAGCTGAGTGCTTTCCCAGACATCGCCCTTGGTGGGAGAAAGATCCTCACTCAACATTTTGTTCTTGCAGCCCAGTGACTAGTAAGATAGCAGTGAAAAGGCCTGGGCCTCTTGCCTCAATTCAGGACATTCTGAACCTATCAATGTTTGCCATAGGGCCACACCGAGCTCCAGAACTCTCTCCAGAATTGCTCAGTAAAGGTTTAGCTTTTGCTGTTGCTGTGGTCATCTCAGTGCACCACCAACTTCAGGTTTCCCATGCATTGTCATTGATGGGGAGGATCCTGCCTAAAGAAGCCCCTGTTTCACCCATGCTCTTTCCTTTCCCTATGTCTGTGTACATCCAAGTGGACCTCTCTCCGGGCACTTTCCAGGGGGCTAGACTGTTGCTGCTTCTTACCTGGTACCTACAGGTGTGGTTTCAGACGTGACTATGCATTATGTTTTAGGGTAAGCCTTTACCTTTGATCCTACCTCCTTCCCACACTGACAGACATCTAATAATCTGGCTCAAGGCTATTCTGCCCATTTCCCTTAGGGGCAGAATTGCGGGGGGTTCTTATTGTTATTGTTTATTTTGCTTTACTTTGCATTCTCATTGACTTAATACGTCTTCATTTTGGACCAAGGTGATAAGGTAAGCTGCCCTTCTGCAAATGACTTTTATTCTTTAGATGATGTTTCATGCTTTACCTGAAGCTGGTCTGTGCCTTCAAGGATGATCTCTGTGGTTCCCAACCCTGCCTCTGGCCTTCTCATGAGCGCTAGATAGTTGTCCATGGTGAAGAATCGCTGGGTGAAAACTTCCTCATATCTTTGGTTCCCAGGAAGATTTGACGTCATCTTTCATTGCAGCCTGCTCTTGGATTTTGAAAATTTATTTTTAAAAGGAGAAAATGTAGCTGCTTTTTAACTCCTGAGGTAGGTGGCCCTATCATCCTGTGCTCTGCCAAGACGATTCAGTGCTCAGGTCCCATCTTCCCTAGGGTGCTCCCTCCTGCTCCTGCTCGGGCCAGTCCCAGACTGGAGAACTGAGCCATCCTCTCTCCCCCAAAGCCTTGCCCAGACCTCCTACATTGTGGAACAAGATTTTTTTGACCTTCTTTGTGGAGAAACTTTGGAGCAATTTAAGAACAGATAACATGTTATTCACTTTTAAAACCCAAGTCTGTACACGTAGTAGCAAGATTTGGATACATGTGTTAAGTGGATGAATCAAGAGATTACTTCTTACTTAAACATTTGGTAGAGAGAAGAGTTAAATTGTTAAGAGTTCCCATCTTTGCAGCTAAACAAAACAAAGCAAAACAAAAACAAAATGTGGATTGGAATTTTGGGTGGTTACTACCTTGCTGTGTAACCTGGAACATATTACTCAGCCTCTTCTGGCCTCAGTTTCCTCTACTGTGGTACAGGAATATTTATAATAGGTACATGGAAGGAGTTACATGAAAATTAAAATGATTTACTGTATGTTAAGGTGCTGAACGCAGTACTCACAAAATCACCAACTCTCCCAATGCCGACATCTTCCCATTCTGTGTTAGATTTCGATATGTCCTGAGATTGTCCTTCATGGATGGAAGACTGTCAGTTATTGAACATAAAGGAGTAAATCACTGATCAGTAGGGGCTTTGGAGACATAAAGAAAATTATCCTGCCTTGAAACTGCTGGATTTTGTGCCTGCTTTCTTACCCTTTGCAATGTGGAACAGACATAGCCATAGATGGTATTAGTAGTAGAGGCCCAAAGTCTAAATGTCTATCAACAATCCAGTATTCTCTAACTTTGCCATTTCATTCCTGAGTGTGGCTCCCAGGATTGCATGAGCTAAGCGTTTTATGCAAAAGAAATACAGAGGGATGAATCGAAAGGAAGGGGCAAATATCAGAAGAATAAAAAGATGTAAAAAAAAAAGGGAGAGTAAAGAAAGATTTCATGGACATGACTGATCAATCACTGGTTTCCTGGAAAGATCCTACAGAAAGTCAGATGATAAATTTGTTAACACATGAACAATCACAGCAGCTTGTAATAACAAACCATTCTATCTACACTGATTTAATATTCTTCTGAGGCAGACAGATGGACTGCTCCATAGATAAAACAAGTAATAAATGTAGCCTATCTTATCACCAATAAGACACATGGCTCTGTGCCACAGCAAATTTGCTAACAAGCTTGGAAAATTCTATCTCTCGGAGCCATTGTGGTGTGAGGCAGATGTACCATGAATCATGCTGAAGGTGGCATTCTGGTCACTCAACACACAGGTAATTTCAGTCACAGTTTGAAATGTGTTGCTGAGAATGTGTCTCACTTGAGTTAATCCTGAGTTATAAGGAATGACTAACACTTTGCCGAATGAAATTAAACTTCTGACTAATCTTGACAAGTTGGAGAAGTAATTAGTCACCAACTCATGAAGTTGCAGACAACTAAGGCCACAGTTTATTTAGAGAAAACACCTTCACAAGTACATGAATGGGGAAATGAAAGCCTAAAACATATACTAAGAAAGGCTTATGCTCATTTACAGGGAGTGACAGAACTCACATTTGTGATGAGTTCAAGAACCAGTCTTGGAAATCAGCTTGAATTGAATCACTGGTCTTTCACTTGTGAGATGTGATTTCTTGGACACATCCTCACCTCTGGTTCACCTCCCCTATGACTTCCTCATCTTTCTCTTTAAAAAGGAAGTAACGTTTATCTTGTACATTTGTTATGGAAAGAACTTGAAGAAAATTCTTTACAGTAGATAGTAGTTACTATCAGTTGTCTACCCATCACGTTCCTCCCTCTTACTGGGAAACAGATGAAGTTTTACAGGTGGCTCCATGATGTCTTTGTAGATGCTGATCCTCTTCCAAATCAGGTACAAATCCTACTCAGTCCTGTGTACTGCTTCTGGATTCTTCTCTCCATAGGTGACTTAATATGTGCAATAATGGATGTGTTTATTCAAATGGGGGATGTTCTCACATTTATTGCTTTAAAGTATAAAGATCTTGATATCTGGCAATCAAAAAAGTCACTTTACATTATTCATTTTTCTACATCATTTAGCCCTTCTAATCATCTTCTTCTTTTCATTTTTTTGGAAATTTATTACTTGCTTTCCAGTTATTCCCCTTCTACTCCATCTTCCATACTGCATGGATAGAATATAATTTCTGACTACACATCTCAAGTCATGGCCTTTGATGTTTTCAAGAAGAAAATGTAAACAGCATTGTCTACAAGGCCTTTTTAAGATCAAGCTTGGTAGTTTTCACCCTGACAACAGCTTGGAGTCACCTAGAGTGATTTAAAACATAACAACACCCAGGACCCGTGCCAGAAATTTAATTTAATTTAATTTAAAATATGGGCATTTTAGAAATCTCTCTAGGTGCCTCTCACATGATCAGGGTTGAGAATTACTACACACCGCTCCACTTTTGCCTTGAGATGAGCTGCCCAGCACCCTGTTGTACTTGTACTTCATAGAATGGGGGACATTGTGACACATTTCTGCCTCCCATAGATGCTGGAAAGGCCTTTCTCACCTTTCCCCTTCATTCAGTTCCACCAGGCCCTCAAGTTCATCAACACCAGTGCAAGTGTCAGTTCCTCCCTCCCGGAAGCTTCTTGGGCCCCAGCTCTGTGCCCCGCGCTGAGCTTCCCACAGTGCCAGCTGTTCTTCTGCGGCACAGCTTTGATCTCAGCTCATGGGTTCACCCATCCTTCCCTCAGTCACTGTGAGTTCCCCCCTCTCACTTACCTTTGTTCTTCATCCTTTTGTGTCAAGAATAGTTTTAGCTATGAATTTAGGTAAATGAAAAAAATGTCTGGGTTCTGGCTGAAGAAGGATAGTGCATAAGAAAGAACATTAACCTCGGTTTGAGTCCTTTCTTCATCACTTGCTAGCCAGAGAGCTGGCCTACAGACAGTGACCTGTGTCCTGCGCTCAAGATCCCTAATTGTGTCTGAATTATTGACCTGTTTCTAATGAAGTGAGCACAGAGGAAGTGAGGATGTGTCAGCTGCAAAACTCAGTTGTCAAATGAGAGTGGCTCTGTGTTGGGGTCCCCCCCACCTCTTTCTCTCTTACTCACTGTTTTGGTTTAGATCTAGAATATTCCCCCAAAAGTCCCATGTGTTCAGAGGTGGGTCTTTTAGAAGGTGATTTGATCATGGAGCACGATTCCCTAGTTCCTCCCTTCTCTCTCTGCTTCCTAGCCACCATTATGCAAGCGGATTTCCTCCATCCAGACTCTTCCACTGTGCCCTTCCTACCTCAGAACCAATCTACTATGAACTGAAACTCTGAGCCAAAATAAACTTCACCTTCTTTAGGTTCTTGGTGGTCAGTGTCCAGTGATGGGAAAGTGACAAAGAGAGCCACTTTGAGAGAAGTCAACCACCATGTGGGCAACCCAGTGGAGAACTGGTAGAGGTCTCTATCCCACAGCCAGGACGGAGCTGGGCCCCCAGTCTGACAGCCTGTGCAGCACAGATTCTGTGAGCATTGTGAGTGCACTTGGAAACGGGTCTGCCCCAGTAGCCTGGCTGCAACCTCACAAAGGATCTGAGCCAGAGGCGCCCGCTGAGCAGTGTCCTGATTCTTGACTTACAGAAGTCATGAGATAACAAGTATTTGTTGTTTTAAGCTGTTAAGTTTTGGGGAAGTTTGTCTCTCTACAAAGGATAGCAAATATACTGGCTGTGTAGCCTGAAGCAGTGATTTAATTTGCCACACACTCATGTCTTCATCTGAGTTTCTCCATCTGTAAAAATGGGGATAATAATCACATCCTTGGGAAGGTGTTGATGAGACTCAGTGATATGATGTAAATAAAAACTACTTGTGCAGTATAAAGTGCTGTATGGAAGTACTGTATTGTATCTCTAGAATTATCATAATTGGGATAATTAGAGGCCATTTCATTCTTAATTTTTAGCACCAAATATAAGTTCCCAGAATTAACAAGCTAGAGGTATACAAACAACTTTATTATAGCCAATGGGGTGATTCTGTAGTGCCCAGCTGTGCATGTACCCAATTTAACGTTAAATTCAATGCATACTTTCCTTTAATATCTATCCACTGATAATTAGCACCTGTAGTTAAAAAAAAATCACAGTATCTTCTATTTATGTTAAACCTAAGTGGTTTTTTTTTTCTCAAAGATTCAAAACAGAAGCACAGAGGATGGAGCCTTTATTCGAAGTCTCAGTAGCTGTCCCTTCCTGGACCCTGGGCTGCGGAATGGGTGGGGCCACAGTGGTCAGTGGTAAACAGCACATCTCTCTCTCACCTGTGCTGGGTGACTCTTGAGGATGTGAAGAGCTGAGTGTGAACCCAGTTACCATGGAGCTCATCCTCTGACAGGGTTGCTGGAACATGTGCTCTGGAAGCAAGAAGTGTTTTAAAGATAAATATATCTCAGTCTTTAAAAGTAGAGGAGATGTGTAGTAAGAATGAAGCCCAAGAACTGATTTGTATTCAGGCCTGCTCGTTCCACTCCGTCACAGTGTCACTAGCAACAATAAATACGGAAAGGTGTGGTATTTATATAGAACTCACGTAGATTCACAGTGGTTGTCATCTCTTGATCACCTCACAGAATTTTCTTTTTAAAATCAATCATTCCTATGAAAATTATGTTGGCTCCCTATTATTTGCAAAGCATTATGTTTCATATTATGGAGCAAGAATTTATAAGAAAAGATTCTACTCCAAATTAATAAGTATAATGTATAATACAAAATAATAATAGCAGCCACAGTAATAAAACAAGCTATTGAGCTCTAGGCATCATGTTCAGAGTTTTGATAAATTGCCTCATTTTATCGCCACGAAAACTTTAAAGCAATGATAAAAATATTTTCTTTAAAGATCCGACTAAAATTCAGATAGAGGAGGCAAACTGACCAAGATTATAAAAGTAAAAGTGCCATAGCCAGGATCAGAGAGTCCTGTGTGTCCGCCATCCTGTTCTGAATCTCTCACTGTGCCTCACCACCACTAAACCTGTCTTTTTTGGTTATCAATAGTGTCAAGTAATATTCTGTAAAGCATTTTGTAAAAACATCTTCATGCATTATCTTGTTGATTTTCGCAACAAATCTCTGAAATTGGAACCATTCCCAAATATACATAGGAAAATGAAGGCTTCAGTAGCTTAAGTGGCTTAACCGAGATCAGCCAGGTAATTCATGGTGGAGCTGAGACTTGCTATGAGGACCAGTACACAAGAGTGGGGCAACTTAGGGTGAATCCATCCGGTATCAATGGCACATTGCCAGATATAACACAGGAGAAGCGTAGAGAAGGCGAATTGAGGGATGAAATGGTCATTGGAGGAATTCTGTCTTTCAGAAGGAAACAGCCTAAAATGACTAATGGTAAAAGCCAGGGTGGCACTTACCTGGACTCCCAGCACTCTGTAAGGCTGAGGCAGGAGGATTACAAGTCTAAGCCTATCCTGGGCAATTTAGTGAGATCTTGTCTCACAATAAAAAATAAAAAGTACTGGGTATGTAGCTTAGTGCAAAGGTTCTGGGCTAAATCCCCAATACTGATAAAAAAAGAAAAAAACCTTAGGCTATACAAGGACTCCTATCTTTTCTGTGGTGAGCACGCAAACCTGCCCGGATAAGGAAGGAGTGTTTTGTTCAAGGTGAGAAGACCTGGGTTCTTTTCCTAGCTCTGCTGTGAACTCATCTGTGGTTGTGGCCACGGTCCTTAACCTCTAAGAGTTGCTAAGAGTGCTAAGCTTATCCAGCGTCAAAGTGGTGAGAGCTGAAGGGACACAGTGCAGAAGTCATTTCAAAGTGGCAAATGACTTTACAAATATCAAGCCTTAATATCCTAATTTTAGCTGAGATGAACTCGAGGCTTGGAGTCTCAAAGAACTGGCCCAGGGTGATGTAGGACAGCTCAACAGTGTACCAGTATCAAACTCCTGAATGACCCGCTAGGGTTGCAGGGCCCTGGGCCTTAATCAATATCTGGAGAGTTCCCAGTCGCTGAGCTCTTTGTCCATGGGGACATGCTTTTCTCTATGATCTTGAAGAATGCCTACCTTCAAATCCCTGAGTTGTTTGAGCAAGGTGTCTGGTGCTGTAGTTTGAATATGTCCTCCAGCATCAGTGTGCTGGAAGGTTAATGTCCAATGCAGTGGCGTTGAGAGGCAGGGCCTTAAGAGTACTTAGAGCCTCATGAGTGGCATAATGCTAGTGTCACAGCAGTGGGTCTTTGATAAAAGGATGAATTCAGTTCCCTCATAATACAATATCCTTACCCATGCTACGACGCAGCAAGAAGGTCCTCTCCAGATGCCCAGATGTGGCCCCTTGATCTTGGCGTTCTCAGTCTCCAGAGTCATGAGCCATATCAATTTCTGCTCATTCTAAATGAGCCAGCCTGCGGAATTCTGCTGTGGCAGCCCAAAATGGACAGAGACAAATGGAAAAGAGTTTCTTGGGGATGGCCTCAGGTCTAGGACCCACTCACGTAACTCATAACAATGATGAACTCCCTTCTCAGCAGAGTCTTCAGGTAGATTTAGAATGATGAGAAAGAATGAAAGCTCACACCGCGTAGGTGCTGCTAGCTTTAGCTGGACAGTGGCATGAAGACAGCCCGCCCTGCCTTCGGAGAGGTTGGGAGAATAGGCCCTTCTGCTGCAGAGGCTGCATGGAATGCCTTCAATCTGCTGTTGTTGCTGCCCCCTCCCTTGAGTCCACGGGCTCTGCCTCCCAGGCTGTTCCCCTAGAACTGTGCTGCCTGTTCACACGAGACAGGAAAGGGAGGAGATTCGCCAGGGCCTCTCTAGTTTGCTGGGCACTGTTTATTCTCCTTATTGGATATGTGAGCCAAAGCTTGGATTTTGATTCTTTCTGGCCCTACTTTTGAGGTCACACCTGCCTAACATGAACCACTTCATAATATTCAGGGTTGTTTTTGTTTTTGTTTTGGTACTGAGATTCGAACCCAGTGCCTTCACATGGAGCCACATCCCCAGCCTTTTTTTTCTTTTTCCTATTTATTTATTCATTCATTCATTTATGAGACAGGATCCAATAAAGTTGCTAAGTTGCCCAGACTGGCCTTCAACTTGTGATCCTCTGGCCTCAGTCTCCCAGAATTAGTACTAAGTTTTTTGAGGAAGACTTAGTTGCCAATCTGTTACATAAACTACCTCTACTATCTTAATAGATTTCCTGGCCAATACTCAGATGACATAAGGCTTTGCGTGGACCCTTATAGACCTAGCCTGCTTCCTCTTCTGTGGTGTCCTAACTGCTTCTCCTTTGGACAAGAGAGATCACCTCTCTGAGGCTATTCTTCCTTGTGAAATGATCTATGCAGCAGTTTTATAAAAATTACTAAATGCGATTTTATTTATAGCCAGCTTTTAGCACTAGAGAAATTTAAAATGGTAGTTTTTTTTTTCTTTTATTGTTTGTAAGAAAAATGGAACTCTCAGCCTGTTGGAAGCTCTTTGACTTGAGAGTGGAGGGACAGCTGGTACCCTTTATCACTTTATGCAATGCCTGCTTGTTTGCAATGGAATCGGTTTCTCCACCCTGTAAAAAACAACATACCATCTAGCCTTTCAGAAGTGTAGCGCTCATGGGGAAAATTCTACCCAGCTCATCTTCTTATTGGAAGATGCCACTCCAATTGGAAGTGGCACAAGAATCTGAAACACAAATATAAAATTTGCTTGTTCTAATCCAGACCATCTATCCTGGGTAATGCTAATCTCTTATTCTTGAAACATTATTAGGCATCTGGGTACCCTAGTCCAGGACTGTGAGCCCCTTTTCCTCTTGGACTTGCAAGGGTTGAATGGGCAGTCAGAATAGCGTTTGGATCCTCCTTAAATTTGGGGGCATCCAAATCACTCTTCTGGATGCTCGCCTGGAGCAGAGCTCTGACTTCAAGCTCTCTGGACAACAGCCATGGTAAAGACTTGCGACTGCCAGCATGTCGAGCAGGAACATGGAAAATGCTGCTCATGCAAGAACACAATCAAGCGTTTCTAGGATACCCCAGTCAGGGGATCTTTGTCACCCTCTTCGTAGCAAAGAGAAACCATGCCCTCCCCTCCCTACTTGGCTAAGTATTACCAGGATTGCAAAATTGGAAACAGCTTCAAGAGATTGAAGAAAAGTCTAGAGAGCATTGCCGTGCATGGATTTAAGAGCAGGGTCTTACTTTGCATATTCTGTTCTATGAGGTTCATCTTTTTCCATGTGCCTCACAAAAACTTCTACAGAGCCAAGGGTGCCCTCTGGTCTGTTCCATTTTGTATAGGTAATTTTTTTTAACTTTTTGAATTTTAGGTGCAGAGATTCAGTTCAGCCATTCTCTTATTTCAATACATAGCACCCTCCTCTTGTGTGATCCTGTAACAGCCCTTTCTTGTCTTATTTTAGGTTTTCTCTGCATTTCCCATTTCCCATTACCATCCCCTAACATTTAGGAAGCACTTCTTCTAAGATGTTTAATATGTTTTTATATGGATGCATCTATAAAAAGTAATGGCTGTGTATGTATGTGCTTCCTAGCATGCATAACGGTGTCCTACTCTATTTCTTGTTTTTCTTCAACACTATCTCCAGATGTACGCCCTCTAATTATCACATCTGACAGCTGAATGCTGTTCATCAGCTGACCAACAACTCCATGCTGCTACAAGTAAGGCTGTTGTGTTCATTTTTCTCTGTGGTGCCTCACGGGTCTGTTGAGAATCTCTCAGGCAGGTTTCCAGGAAAGAGATTTTCAACTGTAGTGCATGGAGACACACCATTCACAAAAACTGCCAGGTGACCTTTCAGGAAGATGGTGCCCATGCCCCCTCCTCCCAGCAGGGCATTTGGTCTTCTGCTTCCTTCAACTTGTTGGAAATGTGGAGTTGTCTAACTTTTTTATTTTTGCCAAATGAAGGAGTACTAAATAAAGTGTTACAGCTGTCTTGATTTTTGTGGTTCTTATTATGGGTGAGGGTGGGAATGTCTTTAACTTTAGTCATTCAGGTTTCTCCTTTGCACACTGTCTGATCGTGTTTATTGCCCATTTTCTCCCATGATTATTAGGAAGTTCTAATAATAAGTATTAATCTTACTGGTTTTAAGCTTTGCTAACATCTCCTCCTAGCTTATACACATCTCCTAGCACTGTTTGTGTCTTTATTGAATAAATATCTTTAGTGTTTGTATAGTCAGATCCAACAATTTTTGTTGTTTTACTGTTTGTGCTTATAGTGTCTTACTTAAAAAAGTTTTTCACTGGAAGGTCACATTTTGTTTACATGTAAGTCCATAAACCATCTGAAGTCTGTGTGACATGAAGTGGGAATCTAAATGTTTACTTCTCAATATACTGAGACAACTTTCCCAAGACCATCTCTTAAGCATCGTATTTATTCTCTACCTCCATCATATGTCGAGTCTCCTTACATGATGTTTTACTCTGAACATTTTTGCCTCTTATGTTTTCATTAATATGCTTTTGTGCTGCTGTCTACTGTTGTTCAACAGGGACAATTTCCTTTTCCGTTCTGCATGTGCGTATGTGTGTGTGCGTGTGCGTGCATGTGTGTATTTGTGCAAATGATTTAACTGTTTGAGAACCTTAAGTATTCCACATTCATTTTGGAATCAGTTTGGCAAGTTTCTCAAAAGCTTCTGCTCATGTTCATAGTGGAACATAATGAATATATAGATTAACTTATGGAAACTGACAATTTTTAATAGCAAGTAATTCCACTCATTATTAAGTCTTTTTCTAGTTTCTTGAACAGAGTTTTAACATTTATCCATAAAATTTGTATATTCCCTATTTGGATTTCTAGAAAATTTAGAGATTTTTAAGCACTATGCAAAGTATTTCATTTGTGCTATTATTAATGCTGATAGTGTAAATCAGCTTTGCATCTGGCAACCTCGCAGAAGTCTTCTGTTAATTTTTGTGGCCTACTTTTCTGGGCAGAGGCAATATATATATATATATATATATATATATATATATATATATATATCCAACTTTATTTTAGATGGTACACTAGAGGCAAAGATGCATGCTCACTCTGTATATTCATTATTAAGTTCCCTTGAATCTCCTCTGTGCTGACAGATAACTTACTCAATAGAAATGCTGGCAACCTCTTCTTAGCATGTACTAGGCCATACGCAAGCCTAAGCACTGACCCATATTGTCATACTCGATCCCGAGAGCAACCTTATCTGATTTTATCATTACTCACACTTTACAAATTAAAAAACAGAGCCTAAGAAGCAAGTTGTCTCAAGTCACAAAGACACTTAGATACCAAGACAAGATCAGGGATCTGCATCTCTCAAAGTGTGAGCCATAGCCCACTCACCAAAAGCTGGGGAAAGGATCTGTTATTCGTGAAAACATATTTTCCATGAAAAATATGACAGCTTGTATAATTGTACTTAAGTCATGATTCTTCTGACTACATTTATTTACTGCCAATTTAGTACAATATCTAACAGAAATATATAATCATTACATTTATGCTAATTTGGGCAACAAAAAACAGATTGTATCTTGGATTTTTGGCTAAAATAAAGTGCAGTACCTGTTTTCATTTAATATTTGATATGTCTATCATTTGAGGACAAAAATAAATTAAAATGGTGTCTAACACTGTGGAATTAAGAGTTGATATCTTTCATGTTTTTTTCATTTATTTTTCTGACAATTGTTTTTATTTTATATTATAACTTGTATCTAGATGTCCCCCTAAAGTCTTACACACTCACAGGTGAGGTTTTCAGAGCTGGCTTGATTTAGGGTGTGCATTACTAAAGGTGTGTGGTACAAAATTAGTCAATTTATTGGTTTTGCATAGTTCTGGGTGTGGATAATGGGAAGGCCCATCCTGGGTGTGGCTGACATTACCCAAAAGACTTGTAGCCTGGATGGGATAAAAGGGAAAGGGAAGCTACTGCTTTGCTTTGCTGCTTCCTGTCTGCCTTGCCATGGACTGTTTCTCCTCTGTGATGCCCTTGTGCCACATCAGTCTGCCTTGGAGCCAGCCAACTATGGACTGAAATCTCTACAAATTGTAAGCCAAAATAAACCTTCTTACCTTTTACTTGTGACTGTTGTCTCAGCAATAAGAAAAGTAACTAAGACATTATAGTTTATCAAAGTACAGTGTTAATTGATGAGAGTCTAAGAACAAAAAGCAAAGCAATCCTTTACCAGTAGTAGTTTGAGAGCTATGTACCTATTTGTTACAAAGATATCTCTTGCTTTAAGATGCTAAATGGTCTAAAAAAAGTTATGAACAGGTATATATAAAGGTGCTTAGTTGTTGAAATTGTTTTAATTAAATGGCTTATGTTTCTGAGATTCTACGACTGGACAAGAGCTATCCTGAGCGCAAAGGAACACCTATGAACTATTTCTCATAACACACCACCCAGCTCTCTCTGCTACTTTAATCCTCAGCATCCCACATCTCCAAAAGGCAAGCAACTCCTGCTGGCCCTGGGTATCAACCAAGTCCCAAACTCTGAGATAGAAAAAGGGTTAGTGTACCAGCATAGAATAAGTCTTTAGATTCAACTTTTCCCTATTGGAAAAAGAAAATATTGAGCTTGGCCATGAGAGAATCTGTAGGTTAATTAAGAGGTTATTGACAATATGTGCAGCACTATCTGACTTAGAACACTATAGTGCAGTATCTGAACACAGATTAAAGTACCTCAGTTATCAGCATAGCTGAATTTGTACAATGATATTAAGCTGCATCATCAAATATGGGAAAGAATATATAATATCTGACAACTACAGAAAAAATTTGGGTCATAAGACATTGCAGGGCTAGATGTAGTGGTATATATCTGTAATCCTAGCACTCCAGGAGCCTGAGGCAGGAGGATGGAAAGTTTGAGTCTAGCCTGGGCAACTTAGTGACTTAACAAAACCCTGTCTCAAAATTAAAAGAAAAGAAAAGAAATTAAAAAGTGCTGGTGATATTGCTCAGTGCAAAGGCCCTAAGTTTGATCTCCAATACAAAACAAACAAACAAAAAACCCTGCAAACAGACAAACAAAAAAAACCAGTAAAAATTGTAATGAATTTAAGTGTAACTGCATTTAAAAAATAATTATCTGACTGTGTTTTTTGAGTGTGCAATATTACTGTGTTTCAAACACAATAATTAGTTAACAGAAGTGAGATAGCTTTTTAAATTTGAATTTTAACATTCTGGTATGTTACACAGATTTTTACAGTAACCTAATTTAGCTCATGGGAAAAAATGAGAGAAAATCCAAAAATTTGACAATAAGAGAAGTTTTAGCAAGCCATGTTTATAAATATAATGAAATACAGCATATTCTTTTTAAAATAACTAAGCAGACTATATCAACACATAATAATGGTTCTACAAAAAAGTATTGAGTGTAAATCACAAGAAAGAAAAATGGAGCACATGCACAATTTATAGAGACATAACTGTATGTTCATTTACTAAGAAAGAATTCAAATGTAGCCAGGTGGCATTTAATGGAGTTTTAAAAATCTATAAATACATGGCAAAAATATTGAAAAATACATTTTTATATTATGATTTTAAGAAAATCATATCAATGTATAGGTAGTTTATGAAAATTTAGGAACTTCCACAAATCTCTGATAGTGGTAATAAGTAGCATGGTACATTAAAGAAAGTGGATGATTTAGGAGCCCTATGGGGCAGCACTCGGCAAACCGCTGTTGGGCAAGTATTACCCGCTCCCTGCTTTTGAAAGTAAAGGCCTTTGAGAGAGAAGCATGCTTATCTTTTTACACATTGTCTGACCACTTGCAGGGCACAGGGCAGATTTCAGTATTTGCAGGAGAGACCATTTGGTCCCCAGAACCTAAAACATTTACTATGAAGCCCTTCACAGAAGTAGAGCTGTAGTTTAGAGCTGAAATTGTCCCCCCAGGATTCACATGTCTCAGTCCTCATTGGGGAGGGGTTGAGAGGTGGCAGAACATTTAAGAGGGTGGTTTAGGGCTAGGTACTTAAGTGCCTGGGGGAGCGACCCTCACAGGGGATTATGCTGGTCTAGGGTATGAGTTCCTTCTGATATGAGTGAGTTGTACTGGAAGTGGTAGTACACAGCTGTTAATACCAGCACTGAGAGAGACTGAGGCAGGAGAATCGAAAGTGAGTGCCATCTAAACAACTGAAGCAGATTCTGTTTCAAGATAAAATAAATAAATTAAAAGGAGTGGAGGCATAGCTCAGTGCTAGAGAACTACTGGGTTTCATCCTCAGTGCTGTGTGTGTGTGGTGGTGGGGAGTGAGTTATTAGCAAGTACAACTGTTTCCTCTCTGGCCTGCCTTGTCATGTGACCTGTCCATCTTGCACTCACTCCTGCCATATGCCACTCACCACTGTGATCCAGTCAAAGGACTAAACAGATGATCCCGTCTGATCTTTCACTTTCAACCTTCAAGACTGTGAGCTCAATAAACCTCTTTCCTTTAAAAAGACCCAGCCTCAGATGCTGTGTTACAGCATTAGCAAAGGCACAACTTCTAACCTAAATGATTGCTTGAGGAATCATGAGTAGGAATCTACTCTCATCTGTGGGATTTCCATTTCAACAGCAAATATGGAGGAAAGACTCCAAACAACTCCAAGCGATTGAGGTCTAAGTCTGCAACTGATGGATTCCAGGCTCAAGAATATTTGGGAAACAACCAAGGCATTATTTTCAAAGTTGAGAAATTTCAGAGCAGAGGCTCTTATTTCTAAGCAGAATAGTCATCCCATGAGCACCGCAGCTAGTCAACCAAAATGTGGAGAGAAGGCAATAAACATCACTGACATCACAGCATGGCTCACCGGGCTGCGTCCTTTCAAGGCACCCGTAGGGACTTTCTCATTTGCAAGACTATCAGGTAGGCAGCAATTTGTCCCTTCCTGCTTTTATAGCAGCATCAAATCAAATAAAGAAAGCTTGATCTATGAATTTCTTGAAGATGTCAGAATAGCAATGAGTCTCAGGGGCAACCAATGAGCAGTCAGCAGAGGACATACAGATTCCACCCTGGAGACCACTGAATATCTCAGCCTACACTGGCAGACTTCCTGCCCTTTCTGCTGTGCCATCCACATTTCCCTGCCCCATCTGTCTCGTCCCCCTGGAAAGATTACTTTCTGTCTTGGGCTGCAGCAAGTTACCCATTCCAAAATGAATTTTATATTTAGTATGCTGGAAGGGACCATCAAAAACTTCACACCTGACTGCTCCTTTGTCCTGCAGTCAGAAAATGTGTTCCCTACTTCCAGAATAACAGTTTGCTCTGTTTTGAGGTCACCTCTGTGGATAAAATTTTAATCTTCTGTGAGATAAATAAAATTAATCAGTTCAGTATCTGTAGAGGAAAATTAGTTTTTTAGTAGTTTCTAGAGTGAAGTGAAAGACATTTTGTGAACTCGTCTTTTTGTATCATTACTCTTTCAATGGATCACAGGTCAAATCATGTTTATATAACAAAGCCTAGCAGATTTGTATATATTGCATTTCTTTCTACATCCTTGAATATGAAAAGAGTATTTACTTACATCAACTATCATTGGTAACTGCTTCAGAAAGTACAGCACTAAAGAGAAAAGGCAGAGACCTTCATGGTATGGTGGTGGCTAGGGCCAGGGAGACTGTTTGCCAGTGATCATTTTTCCCCTTTCTATGCTGTCTGTCACTTCTTCCCCTCCTTTGTGAATTTATTCCTCAAGAGTGATTATCTAAAGTTTCCTGAGATTGAAGATTATTTGCTTCAGGAAGGGAGGGTTCTTAAACATCTGTCAGATCACGCTGCCTAATACTTGCAACTCCACTCCCCTTTCAGTACCCTTCTTGCCTAGAGGCTCAAAGCAGGTATTCTGAGCCCCGGTGGAGACCACAGTACCGGGCAGAGCTTTGCCTGAGCTGAGCAGGCATCTCTGACTCCAGAAACATCTAGGGTAACAAGTGCAAACCAAGGAAGTTCAGCCAGCTGGTGATGAGGTCAGGATACTGCCTTCCTTTTTCTGCCCATGATGGTTGAAGAGAAATAGAGAGAGAGAGTCTGGGAGAGCAGTCAGCAAACAGGTTTACCAGGTCCCCATTGCTGAACAGATAATCTCAAGAGGGAGCTGGTGAGGGGCAGCTGGAGGAGGGACCTGCAGAGCAATAGTGCACTAAGACAGGTGAGAAGAGTGTGAATTGAGCTTTGGTTCAACCCACAGTGAGGTTTACATTCAGGATCGTTTCCTTCTTAAGCTTTGCTGTACTCATAGGCTGGCTGTTCCTTCCAGTGCCACCCCCACTCTTGTGACAGAACTTTTTCATCTTCTGCCTGAAAAAGATACCTGATCTACAGTAACCTCCTCTCTCTCTCTGTCTCTCTGACTGTCTCTGTCTCTCTTCATCTCTGTCTCTGTCTTGCCATCTCTCTCTCATCTTGCTTATCTCTGTTTCTGAGAAAAGAATTTGTGCTAATGTTTTGTGATTAACAATCAATGAATCAAGTTGACCTTCTCAGACAAAACATTTGCATTTTTAAAAGAAATGATCAATAGCATAAGCAGATAACTTGCAGATGGGGAAAAAAAACATTTGCAAACTATCCATCTAACAAAGGACTAATATCCAGGATAAATACAGAACTCAAACACTTAATAGCAAAACACAACTAAACCAATTAAACAACAGGTAATTAATCTGAATAGACTTTTCTCAAAGACATATGAATGTCTGATGAGTACATGAAATGCTCAACATCACTATTCATTAGAGAAATGCAGATCAAAACCATAGTACGATATCATCGTACCCCAGTTAGAATGACTATTATCAAAAAGACAAAAAAATAACAAATGCTAGCAAGGATATAGAGAAAGGGAAATTCTTATGTACTATGGGTTGAAATGTAAATTAATATAGTCAATATGGAAAACAGTATAGAAGTTCTTCCAAAATCTACAAATAGAACTATCACATGATCCAGCTATCCCACTACTACACGTGTATTTAAAGGAAATAGGTTTATATATGAACCATATATCTGTATTCCATGTTTATTGTAGTACTATTCACAATAGACAAGATGTGGAATCAATGGAGGTATTCACTGGTCAATGAAGATGATATAATTACATAATGGAGTATTATTCAGTCATAAAAGAGTTAAATCCTGTCATTTGTGGCGGTATAGATATTTAGGACATCATATTAAGAGAAATATACCAAGCATAGAAAGACAAATATTGCATGTCCTCATTCATTTGTAAAAGCTAAAAAAGTTGATTTCATTGGAGTACAGAGTAGAATAGTAGTCACTAGAGGATAGGAGGCATAGAAGAGGGCAGATTAAGAGAAGTTAGATAGCCGGGTTTGGTGGCACATGCCTATAATCCCAGCACTCAGGAGGCTGAGGCAGGAGTACCATTGCAAGTTCGAGACCAACCTGGGCTACAAAGTGAGCTCAAGGCCAGCCTGAACTGCATAGTGAGATTCTGTCTCAAAAAGACAAAAAGACCAAAGAGAGAGAGAGAGAGAGAGAGAGAGAGAGAGAGGGAGGTTATATAATAGGTACCAAAATACAGTTCAGAAAAATCTGTCCCAGTGTTCTACAGCACAGTAGGGTTTCTGTCATGTAGAACAACTGAGTATATATTTCAAAATAACTAGAAGGGTTCAAAAATTCCCAATGCATAGAAATGACAAACGTTTGAGGACATTTATCTTGATTTGATCATTACACACTGAGTATGTATATTGAGTTATCATAGTGTGTTACAGTTTAGATCTAAAATGTCCCCAAAATGTCTCATGTGTTTGGAAGGTGATTAATCATGGGGGCACTAACTTCAGTGGATTCACAGTTTATATATCAGAGTGCTGTTAGGAGGTGGGGTCTGGTTGGAAGTGGGTCACAGGTGGCATGACCGGGAAGGGTGTAGGGTGTATTCCTGTCCCTGGCTCCCTTCTCTCTCTGCTTCCTGGCTGCTGTGGGTTCAGCACATTTTCCTCTACCTGTCTCTCTGCCATGCTCTTTCAGCCTTAGAGCCCACTGACCATAAACTGAAACCATGAGCCAAAATAACCTCTCTTCCTTTAAGTCGTGGGTGTGGACTAAGACATACTGTACCCATAAATATATACAAATGTGCCAATTAAAAATAATTTTTAAAAATAGATAAAGAAAAGGCAGAATTTCAAAGGATACTCCCTAATCTCCCTGCTCGCTACTGTGTGTCTAACATAAATCCTAGTCCTAAAACAATCTTGCATATGGGTACCCCTGTGTTTTTCCCTTGAAAGGGTCATTTTAGAGATTAAAATAGTTTAATACTAACAGAAAAGTGATAAATTATCATTGGGCATGTTTATATGACCTTTGCAGATGCTTACAATAAGCTGAATTTTAAATTTATGAATAATGTTGAGAATAAATATTTCTTTAGTAACATTAAGTTGTTGTTTATTTATTTATAGTTTGGATCTCTGATAAAGATTCTCTAAGGAAATAAATGTGTAGCTTAGTGGTAGAGTGCTTGCCTAGCATGTGTAAGATCTAGATTTTATCTCTAGCACCACAAAATAGAAAAAAAAATTCTCTTATGTATACAAGTGTACAGGGTTGTTCAGAACCAGAGCGAGAAAATACACAAAGGGAAAGAATTCATGTACGATTGAGTTTGGCTGAATGTTTCCTGACCTAAGTTTGAGGTAATAAACGATGTCATTTACTACTATTCAATACAGATAGGTCACTAGGCAAACTATAAGACTGCTTCTTTCCTCCTCATTACTGTTTTTCTCTTAACAACTACTGCCATAGTTGCAAAGTTTTCCCCTAAGGATGATAACCGAGCAACTGAGGACACCCTGGGTGAGAGCAAGTGTTTTTCTGGAAACAGTAGGAAGAACTTTCATGTGGTATAAAGCTAGCCATGAATCTTGCTCCTATAAAACCTGTACCTCATGCCCTTGGAGAAAGATACTGTGAGCTCTTTTTAGATTCACTTGTTCAGCTTAGGAGTGCACCAAACAAGTATTTCAAAGTGGGGGTGGAGTCAGACAATCATATAGTGAGCTTGCTTCATGAGACTTATGAAATATGTAAAAATACAAACACTAAAAGAGACCTAGAACTAGTAGGTGACTGGGAACGACTTAACCTCTGTATTTCTGACACTTTCCAATGCAACTCATGTGCAGAAGTGCTCATGAATCGTGTTTCTGGGCCCCTGAGTTGGCCACTCCTGGCTGACAGCACAGTCAGATGACCAATTCCCCATAGTGCAGAATGAAATGGAGTGTAAACAAGTCAGACTGCCTATTTAATACACTTGAAAAATAACACTAGAGTAAACCTAACCTTTGTTGGCAAGCCATGCTGGGCCTAGGAGGAGAAAGAAGAAGCCAATTTGCCCTTACCGTTAGCCAACTGGTGCGTGGGCTGGGAGACAAGAACATCCCTCCCGCCGCAAGCAGCTGGCTGATTTGGAGGACAGGCTGAGTTAATAGCAATTGGGGTGTAGAAACAACTTGATGCTTGCATTGTTTGATTCACTGATTGACTTTTCAGACCTGGGACCAGTGATCTTAGCATCTATTAAGAGGATAGCAATGTGCAGTGTGGCAAATATGGGGGATTTTTTTCTGTCTTGGTTTTGAAATCCAGTGTTGTTCTAACTCTTTTGTTTTGTTCTGTTTCATTGTTTTGTTCTATTCAATGTTCTGTCTTGATTGGTAATATTCTGTTCTGTTTTGTTTGGTTTTATTATGTCTGAAGGCATGGGCAGTAATTTTGAAGATAACAAGAGGCATTATGGTAGCCATTGTTGATTTTCTATTATTCTATTTGAAGTCCTGCATCACTTTGACTGCTTTGTTTTGATTGGCTTTATTCTGTTTTATTTTGATGGGTTTTACTCTCTTAAAAAAAAAAAAACTAACCTTTGTTGATTTTTCTACTTGACCTAAAATTTCTGATTGTTATACTGTTTCCCCCTCTCTATTTCCACCCACAGAACTGTCCCATTATTGTGAAATCAAGTCTACAATGACTTTCATTCTATAGCTATGCCCTGGAGCTTGCATGTTAATAAAACATGGAGGAGAGGGGTGTTATTATCATCAATTTGGTTGTGTGTCCCCAAAGATGAAAAGAGGACTGGCAGGTGCTCCTGTTAGAGAGAAGGGGAAAAATATTATTAGACATCAAAAGCATTTTGAGTACAATCTGAATGCTTTCATGGCAGCAATTCACCTGCAAAAGACCATCAGGGATGCCTCTATTGAAAGTTGTCCATTAGCAAGGGAATCTGTCACCTGTTGGCAGATGTCGTTCAGTTCTATCATGTAGCTTCTCATCAAAAGCAGCTGCATGACTCCTCATTAGCATAGGTTCTTTTTCTAAAGATTTTCCCTTTGGTGTAGCTACACCTACTAGTGACAATTTCTTCAATTGTACATCGTGTACTAACTCACTTTTCCTACAGCAGAAAGAAAATCTTACTTGCTGTGTATTTACAATGAATCATTAGAGGGTTGGTTTGATTCATGCATCCAGCTCACAATGCAGTCAATAAATACTGATTAAAATCATACAGTCAGTGCACTGAGATAAGGATACAAAAATTCCACAAGACACTTGGGGGAAAAAAGTGATGATGGCAATACAGCATTGTGAGTATAATTAATGACAGTGAATTTTATATTTAAAATGTAAATGCTTATCTTACATATATTTTGCTATTAGAAAAATGTTTTTGCAACTTAAAAAAATGAATGAGGGTCTTGTCTCCTCATGCTGCCAATCACCGGCATGGCACACTACAACTTTAAGAAGATCACAGTTGGTGCCGTCCTCCAAGGACTTTATTGACCTGACATTGTCAAAGACTCAGTGAAAGAGTCCAACATTTATTCATAAACACTATCAAATTCATCACATTAGACATTTTTATATGAGAAAACTCAAATTTCTTCAGCAGAATTACCATGACAGACTCTCACAGATTCTAACAGATTTTCCCAAATTGGGTGATAGCCATACATTTTATGCTGATTTGATGAATATTCTCTATGATAAGGATCATTACAAGTTGGCTCTAGTGCAAAAAAATATTGCCAAAAATTTAGTGGACAATGTTGCTGAAGATTATGTGTGGCTAATGAAATATGGCGATTTTCTCTACTGCTGCGAGCAGCTGAAGTGGGTCGCCCTTGGGCAGACATGCACTATTATCAAGAGACAGAAGCAGAATTTGGAATATTTGGAACAAGCGTGTCAGCATTTATCCCACTTGCCAACCATTGATCCAAATACAAGGACTCTGCTTTTGTGTGGGTACCCAAATATTGGGAAATCCAGCTTCATCAGCAAGGTGATGAGAGCAGATGTGAGAATTCAGCCATATCCATAAATATCATTCAGCCATATGCATAAGTATCTATGTTGGCAGGTTGTAGATACTCCAGAGATTTTGGATCATTGTTTAGAGGATCAGAGCACCATTGAAATACAAGCTGTCACAGCCCTGGCTCACCTCTATGCTGCAGTTTTGTGTGTGATAGATTTGTCTGAGTAGTGCGAACATGGATTGAAAGAAGAATTAGAGCTCCTCCAGAATATCAGACCCCTCTTTATCAACCAACCTTTTATAGTAGTAGCAAACAAATGGGATGTGAAGAGAATAGCTGACCTTCCTAAAGATGATCAGAAAATATTTATAGCTTTGCAAGCCAAAGGAGTCCCTGTTACAGAAACCAGCACCCTGACTGAGGAAGATGTTATTAAAATTAAAACAGAGGCTTGTGATTGGCTTTTGGTTCATGGAGTAGAAACCAAAATGAAAGGAAATAAAGTGACTGAAGTGTTGAACAGTTTGCACCTAGCTGTACCAAACAATAGAGATGATAAGGAGAGACCCCACTTCATCACAGAAGGAGTTGTGGCACACAAGAAGAGAATGGAAATTGGGGAACACAAGAAGAAAAGGGAATGAGATCTTGAGCTGGAAATGTGAGATAATTACAGTTTGGATCTTCAAAACTACTGGGATTTAATGAGTTCATCTGAAAAATATGATGCCAGAGATCTGGGAAGGCCATAATATAGCTGATTATATTGATCCTGTTATCATGAAGAAATTGGAAAAGTTAAAAAAGAAAAAAAGTTGAGAACAGATGCTGGAGAGTATGACAGTGAATCTGAAAGTGAAGATAAAGAAATGATGGAAATCCAACAGCTGGCAAAACAGACTAGAGAAAAAACTAAATTGAAAAATTCTGCAATCAAAAAAAAAAAAAAAAAAAGAATACCCAGGGACCAAGGATGCCTCATGCTGCTAAGAAGGTTCAGTAGACAGTTTTGGAGAATGTGATGTGAAGTCTTGGTATTGACATGGATGATAAAGACAATGGTCAGTACACAATTCGGGCAAGACAGTCTCAGAGTGTTGCTAGGAAAAGAAAGCGGGAAGGCTCTGTTACACCCACTTCTGTAGCCCAGAGTCGGAGTTGCTGTCAAACTCCATGCGATGTTTCTGGTCTTCAGGATGTGACGATGGTGAAGAAAGCCAAGACTATGATGAAGAATGCTCAGAAAAAGATGAATCACTCGGGGAAGAAAGGGGAAGCAGGTAGACATGTGTTTGGTATGAAACCCAAACAATTACTCTCTAAAAAGAGGATGGCTGATAAAAAGGACAGAAGATAGTGTCCTTTTCAGTACATGATTTGACTAGACAGGCTGCTTCCTGTGGTATGGTTTCATAAAGCTGAGATAATCTATTAACTGAAAAAATGGAAATAGCTATAGGGCTTGCTGCTGAAAATGGTGATTAACCTTATAAAGGTGTGCATATTATAAATATTTTGATTAGATCATGTTTCTGCATTTTATAGAGTTGATTCAGATTTCAAACTGAAATTATTGGTGTGATTATTATGGTTTTTGATGGGTAAAGAACTTTACTTTCCAAGAAGTCGCTTTGGTTTATCACGCACGAATGGCCATTTTCTAGTGAAGAAAATATCTTCAACTCATGGTATGTACAGAAGGCTACCAGCTCTGACCTGCAGGCCTTGGAGAAAACCTGTTTATGAATGTGCCAGGACACATTCATAAAATAACTCACTTAATTATTTTCTAGTCCTTTTGTACAATATATCATTGTAATCTATCTTCAACTATTTTATCTGAAATAAACCTCCAGAGGAAAATAGTTTTGAAAAAAAATAAGTGAGGTAATCTTGGTTCTGTGGTATTCACCTTCCAGTAAGTAAAACAATAAATGCAATAAAATGATGGTGAGATGATGGAAGCATGCAAAGCATGGGGTAGATGCAAAGGAGGAAGGAATGGACCAAGCATAGCATCCTGCTTTTCAGTGGTGCTGTTGATTGGGAAAGGTCTTCAGACACGCGGCTTCTATGAGGAGCAGTTCTTCTTCAGAAGCCAGAGACTCAGGCTTCCCACAAACACTGCTTACAGCACTGCAGGTGATGCTATTTGAATAACAGTGGAAACCCTGACCTATTTAGTTCTAAATCCAATACTGCTTTCTAGCATTTCAAACTTGCCCTACCCATTAATCAAACTAGAAGGAGACAAGAGAGGCATCCTGGACCCAAAGTTTAAGGAAAATTGCCTGACAAGACAGACAGAGTGTGCTGCAGGTCCTTGAGAATATGCCCCTCAGTGTCGATGGTGCCAGCACCCTTTCTGTAAAGAGCCACCATCAGCTCTGGCCAGCACATCTTTCTGTGCCCAGGGGCTAGGACGAAGCACATAGAAAGCACTCAACAAATGACACTGTGCTAAGGTAAACAATTTTTAAATGAATAAGTAAATGGCCACAATCTACCACATCCCCAAGGTACCTAGCATCCCAGAATATCTCCTCCTTGGCTCCCATTTTAGTTTGTCAGGTTGAAGTGTGTGCAAGATTCGTGTTCCCAGTGTCTTTCCAGTAGCCACTATCTCTGTCTCTGAAACCCTCTGGAACCCTTATCACCCTCAACTTTTGCATTTTTTTCTCTCCTGTAATTGACTTTGAAGAGCTTTTTGTTCGATGATCATCTTGTCATGCCTCCTCTCTAATCCACTGTTAATCCCATCCAGCTGAATTCTCATTGTGGATACTATGTTTTTATCTTTAGAAGTTCCATTTGGTACTTTTTAAAAATATCTTTTATTTATCTCCTCACTATGTTTGCCTTTTTCTTTGCAGCCTTGAGCATATGGAACACATTTATAGAAGCTGTTTCCATGTCTTTGTTCACTAATTTCACCACCTCTGTCATTTCTGGACTACTTTCAGATAACTGATGCTTCTCCTGGTCATGAGTCTCATTCTTTTACTTCATATGCTGGAAGCAAAGGCAATCCTCATCCTATTCTTCATAGACTTTCTCCAACCCTTGTTCTAGTGGGGTCTAATTTGATTTCCTCCTACAGATGGAACTGCCCTCTTACCTCCAAGTGCATCTTCTTCCTCCTCCCTTCTTCCTGTCGTAAGAGCAGGAGGAGGGCAGAACTGACTTTGCCAGGATTGTTCATTGGCCATTGTGTATATCTTGATCGCTTTCCTTGTCACCAAGACACAGTACCCAGCATCAGAATTTAAAGGAGGAGAGGCTTACTTTGGCTCACAGTTTCAGTCCATGGTTGGAGGGCTCCAGGCAGAATGCTATGGCAGAGCAGTAGGGCAGAGGAAAAGCTCCTCACTTCATGAGATCCAGGAAGCATGTCAAGGGAGTAGCCAAAAAGGGGAGATATTACCTAGTCATACCCACAGTGACCCACCTCTTCTGACCAGGCCCTACCTCCTAACAGCAAGCCAGGTAGATGACTCATAATCCAATCATCTTCTAATAGTCCTGCCAGTGAGGGCACCAGGCTTTGGGGGAGTCATCTGGATAGAAACCATAGAAACTCATTTCCATTTCCCTACTTTCACAGTCATGTTTCTTACTGCATACACACCCTTAACATGTTATAGTCTAGCTTCAACCCCATCTCACAGAGGCTCTTTGGCAGAGGTCAGACTATTTTACTAAATTCAGTAGACAATTTGAGGTTATTGTCTTACCCAGTTCAGACACAGTCATTGCTTCCTCCTGCCTGAAATTCTGTCTTTACTTGCCCTCTGAGAACACCATTTTATGGTGCTATTCCTTCTTTTTTCTTGAGCCCATTTTTCTGCTATTTTCTCCACATTCACCTCTAACCCATACTTTTTGAATCATTTCTTTTCAGGTGACCCATAGGCTCCCAACTGCATACTTGAAAACTGAATTTATAGCCTTGCCCTTGAAGTTTGTCCTCAGAGATGCCTCTTATTAGCACGAAAAGAAGATGAATTTTGTTGGCTGCTGTGGTGGCCTAGCCTGATCCTCTTCCATGACTGAGGAATGATCTCCCCAGCTGGTGAGTGGGGCTGTCAGACCATCTCTAGTGACGAGGCATCTCAGGATCTGCCTGGCTGAGGAGAATTTCCATATCGAAGCTCAAGCCACTTTGCTGAGCCAGACTGCACTCAGGGAGTGACTGACGTAGCCTCCCCCTGGAGCTCCAGGAACTCTAAGGGCCATCCAGGTGTCAGAGATCACCATAGGGTTGGCTGAGACCTTCACTGAAGCCCCATCAGAGCCCACCTTCTGCCAAATTTTGCTTCCTTTCTTGCCTTTCCTTCCCTTAATTCCCCTTCTCCAGGTATTAATGGTGGGAAGTCGTAAACCTGCTGCACACCAATTCATGCCTCTGTCTTTCCTGGGGAATCCAACCTCTAAGAGTTAACCTTGATATCTCAGTTTAATTTGTTCCATTCATCTAATTAAATGCCAAGCTATAGATTCTAAGCTTTCTAACCTATGTATCTTTTCATCAATCAATCTGCTTTCTCCTGCCACTTGCTCTGATACTCCTTGACTTCAGACTCACCAGTTCTTAATGGTTGGACTCCAATGGCTGTTCTTAGCTACTCTCTTTGCCTCTGGTTTGTTCATCTTCCAGTTCATCCTTGGAGATTCTTTGGTAGGATTTTTCTGACATGCAAAGGTAATCTAGCAAATCATTCACTTCATAAGGAATTTTCCCCATGTCTAACTTTCAGTCACACATTCAGTCAGTCAGCATCTATTGGATATCTACCATGTGCCAGGCACTGCAATAAGTTCTGGTGATAGAAACAGAGTCCTTGTCCTCAAAGAGCTTGTATCAAAGAGAACATTATAAACAAAGGTATCTGAGGTGCAGAAGCAGAAGCACAGAGGACTTTGACAATGTGGTGAAGGGGAGAGTCATAAATCAAATGGGCCCTCAGTTAGGTGGGCTGAAATAGCATCTGTGGTAAGTCCACAAAAGAGAGGTCAGGAGGATGGAGGACTACCAAAAGAAGAGGACTTTTTTTTGCATACAATGTAACTGATTCTGTTCCAATGTAGTAGAACAGAAAACCCTTACATTCTGATTCAGTCTCCCTCTAGAGCCTTATCTTTCATCCATTCACCCCATTCCACCAGGACATATGCAGCCTCTTCACTCAAGCTTTGGAGACACCTCTGCTTTAGACTACTCACCTCCTGTGCTGTGGTGACCAGGCTCCCTGTGCTGCCGCTTCCTCTCTCACTCTGTGTCACCTCCTTCTTCGTGAAGCTTTCTGTTTCTCATCCTTCAAAACTCAGCACCCATTACCTCCTCCAGGGAACATTCCCTAATCTCTCACTAGTATTTTGATGTTGTTCATTGTTCTGCATGCTTAGGACTCACATCGTTAGCAATTGTAACATGACACCAAATGCTATGCCTTGCAACCTGCATCTTAGATTTTTTGAGAGACAAGGTCATATTCGTTTGACTCTACAGTCTCCATGCTTAACCTGGACACAGTATGTGGCCCAAAACAGAATAAAATTTATGACCAAATTAATAAAATGAATGGATGGTTGAATTTTTCATATATGTGCAACCTCACATGTATCTTCATAAGTGTTATCTAAAACTTAATTCTAACTTACTCACTCATCAACTATGACAAATAAAAACCTTTAAATATTTAACTGAGAAGTCATTGTGTAGTATTAGATTCTAGTCATTTAGATGTTCAGAAATGGAGCCACACCCAAGCCAATGGACAAACTGTCCATTGTCCAGTCTGAATGTTTTGGTTGCCCTCCTCTGATGGTTATTTGAGGATTGTCTCCATTTCTGGCAATGTATATCAGCACTTAATACAAGGACTTGTGCAATAGAGTCAAAGTTCAAATACTGTATTTATGTTTCTAGGTTCTATGGAGCACAGTTTAATGGGATCCCAGTTATTACTTTCCATCCACAAAACTATGTTAATTCCTAGAGTAGAGCAATACAATCTATGTACTATTTATTTTTCAGTTGAAAAGAATTGAGAAACAAGATTTTCTGGATTAAACTGTCAAGCTACATAGAAATAGATCATAAATCTAGAAGGAATTCACCCAAGAAATTTTTCCTTTACTATTTTTTTTAATTTTTAAAAATGTTCATTAGTATGTGTTTGTTTTACATAATGATTACATTCATTTTGGGAAGTTGGTAAAAGTACACAACACATCTTAATTCTTTTTAATCCCCCTTCTCTTTCTAGCTCTTGGTCTTCTTCTTCTGTTCAAAAAATTATCT
This sequence comes from Dasyprocta punctata, assembly GCA_004363535.1. Classification (NCBI taxonomy): domain Eukaryota; kingdom Metazoa; phylum Chordata; class Mammalia; order Rodentia; family Dasyproctidae; genus Dasyprocta; species Dasyprocta punctata. Next base: position 84,412 of record RJWM01001243.1, read on the forward strand.
CCTTGTTTCCAATTATCTGTCTTTTATGACATTATGAAACTATGACCATTCTCAAAAATCATCACGACCTAGGGCAGAAGACTGTCTACACAACACTCATCTATGGGGACTTTTATAAGAAGCTGAAGAGTCACCTTGTTTCCATACTGAGCAAGGACATGAAAATCTCTGACACATGGGGAAGACTTTGGACACTCAGTGAGCATAAAATAACCTCCTGAGACAAAGGTGGTCATTTTATAACAAGGAAAACTTTAGCTAGCTAATTTATTTTTTTGAACAATAAATTAAAAATCACTTTGGTGAGTTAACCGATGGTCAACGTATAGCACCCAGGTCAAGTGAGTCAGTGTGGTTCTGGGTGGACGGCTCACTTGAGAATCGTTGCCAGCAACATAAAAGGAGAACTAGAGGGAAAGATGGTGCACTGTTCATTCTCCTGGAGAAGCTGTCACGCTGGTTTTCCTGATATGAACTCAGCTGTTATTATCGGAGGAGGTCAAAACCTCGCTGTAGCTGAGGATGGCTGTGGTTCTTTTCTGGGGTGCTCTAGACTTTACCTTGAGCATTGCTTCCTGGCTCCAGTGCAGATCCTTCACCCTGCTGGGCAGACTTTCTAGGTTCCACCACTGACCTCTTGATCTTCCCAGTGCAAATCCTTGATACAGACTTGCACAAGATATTGTCGTGGGCTCTAGGTCTCCAGCTGGACTCCTGGAGAACATTGCTGTAGGATCCAGTCCCCCAGCAGGATTCTTTGGGTTTCTAGTTGGTGGACAGATCTCTTGCACTCTTCCATATATGACTTTTTTGGGTGAATCCTATAAAATAATCCTATGAATTATGTGTCCAGTATTCTCTTGCAAACCCTGACTACCACACCATGAAAGGGATAAGCAAGGAATAGGTTACAATTGAGTCTTCCCAAGAAGAGTATTTCAGTTGTTCTAAACTCTAAAGAATAATATTGAAGGAGCTTAAGGAATATAGGAAATTCTACAAGCAGCATTGGACAAGTTGCTTCCTTTTAAATCCAGTGGTAAGTGCCAAACTCCATCTTCCAGGAACACCTAAACCTCTGTGTTCCGAGGGGGTTCATCATCTTCCTTTCCAAAACTGTTCCATCTCTTTCCTACAGTTCTTGTTCACAGACTACTATTTTATCCAACATAGAAAAAATCATCTCAAAGCCTCCTTTTATCCTCCATGAGAATTATTTTACTAAAATGAGTTCAATCATGTCTCTTCCCTGACTAAACCTTTGAATATTTCTTTATAGTTGATGGAATAAAGTGTGGAATCCTTCCAGCCACACCTCCTGCCAGGATTTTCTTGCACTGAAATAATTTCTTTCTTTTTGAGACTCTCTGTGATACTTTCTTCCCTCCAAAGTTTTATGGATATAGTTTTTCTATTCAACATGTGTCCATCTTTTTCTCCTCCTTAATTTTTGATTATCTTCCAAACTCTTCTTTAGAAGTCAGTTCTTTCATCAAACCTTCTCTACCTCAGTTTCAGCTTCATTGACACACTAGCAAAACTGTCCTCCAGCTAATTAAATAGCATTATAACCTGAACACTGCACCACAAAGGCATCTAAAACTAAGATACTACAAGGAGATTGTAAGAGAAAAGTGACAGAATTTAAGGGTCTCCTAATCCTAAGTAACTCATGTTATCCAGTCAGTCTCTTCCTGATTTATTCTCCAACAATTCACCAGTAAGAGATGATTCAGAAGACAAAGGTAAAAAATGCCATTTTTAAAAAATTTTTATTTAAGAGAAAAAAAAGACACATACAAGGAAGACTAAAAGCAAAAGAGACACACAAATGACTAGAGTAAATGCACAACAGTAACATTACAGGTTCACAAAACAGGATGATAGAAACTTGACAATGGTTGCAATATTAAGCGTCATTATCTTCAAAATCATTGTTTACATTAACAGATATAGACATGTAAAATTGATCTAATCATATGAGTATTAACTGCTCTTTCTCAATAACTAATACATTCAGCAGCATGTTCGTTTTAGTCATCTTACATATACATATATACAGATTTATATCTTTTCCTTTTCCCTTTCCTCTTTCCCCCTTTTCCCTTCCCAATTACTTCTGCTCTTTGAGCTGTTTTTTTATACAATGGAGTACTACTCAGTTATTAAGAAAGATTGCATTGAGACTTTTATAAGTAAATGGGCACGACTTGAGACCATACTCATAAGTGAGATAAATCAAACCCACATGTGTAAATACCGTATTGTCTCCCTAGTGTAAGAAACTGAAAAAGTATATATGATCCAAAATCTATAATGAATACTATGTAAGGGTAAAAAACAGCTTGAAGAATTAAATTTGTGAACTCTGAATCCAGGTGGAGTAGACTGAAATATGGAACAAAATGAATATGTTATCACTTAATTCGTAGAATAAATATATGCCCAAGTTTAAAAATAAAAGTAAAGTCAGCTACATGAAAATTTAACTTACTTATTCCCATGTTACCGTCCTCTTTCTGGATTCATAGATGGAATCTGTGAGACAAGGGAAAGCAGGGACAAATGGGAAAGCAAGAAAGTAATTAATATCTATGGCATACTGGTATATTTATGTGTCATTTCTTCCTATCTTGTTCATTTAACCTTCAAAAACATATGATAAGGTAGGTACTGTGATGTTACTCCATGTTACAGTGGTTAAATTGAAACATTATTGTTAAGATGCTTGACCTTATTCCTATGGCCCATAAGAAGAAGAGGAGCAGGTTATTGTGGCAAACTGGTATTAGAAGCAGTCCTGTTCTGAGCCCCTTTCTTCTCAGTGAGATGTGAGGAATACCTACTATGGGGATGAAGTAAGACTTGAGAGAAAGGCTCCATGTTGCACATTCTGTTTCTGAACTTTTTTTCTGAAAAATCCTTTGTGTAGACCCTGCTTGTTTCAGATATCAGGCAATCATGTGATTCAAGGGAGGGTCTTCCCTCACCTCCTAGGTGGTGACCCTGACCGGCAAACCTTTCCAAGGATGATAAATGGGCATTTGAGACTATTCTGGCCAAAAAGACATAAGAAGAAATCTGCCTGGAGAAAGATGATTGTCCAGGAAAAGATATGATTTTGCTTTTTAAAAAAAGTAGGAGGAAGAACTGCTCTTTTCTCTGTTTAGATTTGCAATCAGCATTCTGTGCATGGAGTTATACCAGCTGTTTTGGGATCATGAGGAGAATCACCTTAAGAGGTTGTAGCAGAATGCTAAGAAAGGAACAAGTTAGAGGCAGAAAGAACCTAGTTCCTGCACAATGATGCTGACCCACTGAACTAACCTAAAATTGTCCTAATTCCAGGGTTCTCTTTATTTTAGATTTGGCCTTGTGTTATCTCTGCTTGAAATGTTGTAACCAGTGAAGCTCTTTATCTTCATGTTTGCTGATAGCAGTTCCTGCATGTGTGTGTGTGTGTGTGTGTGTGTGTGTGTGTGTGTGTTGAAGGAATAAGGGAAGGAGAAATGTGATCCTCCTTTATCAAGAATCAAACTCCCTACTAGAATTCTTAGTAAGTTGGAGTCTAAAACTTAAAAATTATTGAAGAAAAAACTTTATATGAGTTTTGCGAAGTAGAAATTCAGAACAAGGAAACACCAGTACTGTAGTAAAATGCAAATATCCTCTGTATGAGATATGTGTATATGTTTCCTTCTACTGTGTATGTTTCATTCTCATTAATAGTCCACAAGACCAAAAAGTTTTGAGCTATGAAGCTACTGTTTAGTTTCCTATTTGGATCATGGTTATGGAATTTCCAAGAACAAAGATCTTCAAGTGGCATCTACTGTTATGCGTGAAGTCAACTTGCTTCTCACTGGGGCAGAAAAAGCAAACAGAATACATTACAACTGGGGAGACCCAGAGTAGAAACTCGTTTGTTGTTTTCAGAATTTTGCTTACCCTTTCAGTCACTTTCTCTTCTCTGAGACACAATACTCAACACCCACAATTTAAAGGAGAAGGGGATTATTTTGGTTGAGTTTCCATCTATGATTAGTGAGTTCCAAGGCAGGACAGTATGGCAGAGGGCCACGGTGAAGGAACACTGCTCACATGCTGGTGAACAAGAAGCAGAGACTGAAGGAATGAGTTAGGAAGGGAGATACGCACTACCAAGTCACACCCCACCAAATCACATCTATAGTGATCCACCTCTCCTGAGCAGGTCCTACAACCTAAGAGCAAGTCAGCTATAATGCCCCTGCAATCCATTCACCTTCCAAATGTCCTGCCTGTGATTACATGAGGCCTTAGGGGGTTATCGAGATACGAACCATAATATCCCTTTTCCCTGTTACCTTTGATTTCCATGTAAAGATCCAACTGTTTACAGGGAAATAAACTCTTTGTTCCAGCTTTGAAGTCCATACAACCTAGGTTAGGCCATCCAGTATGCTCATTTTCCCAGGTCATGGTGATTGTGAAGGATCAGGCTTGTTACCTCAGCTGGTAAAATCGAAATAACTTCCAGAATGACTGCCGGGACTTTAAATAAACACACACTGTCTTGCTACCTGAGGTGCCCACCAGCCTGTGACTTCTGGCTGCCATCTTGAAACCAGTCTTTGGTGAAGCTAATATTAAAACTGGATCCTTCAGTCACATAATTAAGACATTATATTAAACCTTATTTGAAGACAACGCACTCTTGAATTTCCCATTTCATGATTCAATAAATTTCCTTCACTTTTTTTTTATTTAACAGAAAAAAGACACAGAAAAGAAAGGCAAAAAGCAAAAGAGACAAACAAACAACAGCAACAAATCCAATACAACATTATTGGTTTACAAAACAAGATGATAGGAATTTGACAATGGTTGCATTATTGTGTATTGTTAACTTCAAAAGGGTTGTTTAGATTAACAGATATAGACATGTAAAATTGATCTAATCATATGAGTATTAACTGTTCTTTTTCAATAATTAATACATTTAGTAGTACAGTCATTTTAGCTATCTTGTGTATACATATATACAAATTTAGGAAAGAAGGGAACAGGAAAAAAATTCCTTTTCTTTTAAGTCAGTTTAAAAAGTTTGATTTCCTGTTGCCATTTCCAACTCAAAGCTTAATTGACATGCTCTATTGGAATCACCCCTGCCTTCCTTTCCTTTAATGATAAAATGTGACCCACAGAAGAAAGCTGATTTGGATAAGGTCAATCAGTTACATTATTTCAGCCTTGTTAGTGAAGACTATTTCCTGTCTTCTAGTTTGTTTTTCTCTCTTAAACCACTCAGTCCACACAGATATGTGGTTATGTTGTTTGCTATTTAAATTACTATCCCAGGTAGGTTTTTAACCCACAGATTAGTGAAGAATCTACTCCTGTGGTTTCCAGGACTCCTTGGACGTGCAGTGTTAAGTAATTTTGGGGCAAATGGAATGGTCTCATACTGGACCTGCTTACTTTCCTAACCTCTTCTTAAACTTACATGTTACTTGCATTACTGAGTGTGTTTATTTGGGGCTACATATAAGACATGTGATAAGTTCCACAGAGTACTTTATAGTAATCAGCAGGCATAGTAACCAGAAGAATAGAAAGGGTGATCAAACTATAAGGTGAATTTTTAAATTTAAAAAATTATCACAGTAAAAGACACATTGCCGTGATACACCCTTTAGTCTGCCTTGCTCAAACCCAAGTACCCTTATTCCATTGTTTTTCTCACTTTCTAAAGTAGTTCTGGAAATTTTCTTTTGTGAGTGTCTTTACAAGACGTGATCAAAGACGCCTGAGAGTGCTGCTTCTAAGTGCCATCTATTGAAAAGATGGGCTTGCAAAAACATTACAGTGGGCCCTCATTCACCTTATTCACCAGATGTGGCACTGTATAACTTATGGATCTTCCCCAAAGTTAAGAATGACCATAGGCAGCATTATGGTCTCAATCTAAAATGTCTCCCAAAAGTCTGCTTTGTTTGGAGGTGATTGAATCATGAGGGTGCTGTACTCATCCGTAGACCCACTGATGAGTTAATTCAGAAACTGAATGTAGTATTTAGGGTGTGGGATGTGTTTAGAGGTGGGTCACCAAGGATCTGGAATAGTATATTCTTGTTCCCAACCCCACCTTTCTGTCTGCTTGCTGGCTTCCATAGGTTGCATAGCTTTCTTTCTCCATCCCTTGCACCACGTTTCTGCCTTGAAGCCAACCAACTTTGGACTGAACTCACTGGAAACTCTGAGCCAGATAAAACTTTCCTCCTTCAAGCTGTGGGTATGGAGTACTTTGCCTCAGCAACAGAAAATTGGCTAACGCAGAAGTTAAAAGTTTTGAATGGATTCAGAACATCAAGGCAGCCATGACAGTGTAACTAAAGACATGAAAGAGTTCTTCCAGCACTGCTTCAGAAAGTGGCAAGAACAATGGGACAAATGTGTTCAAATGAAGGAGGAGTATTTTGAGGAGGATTGATGGTAATGTGTCTTTTACTGTCATGTATTGTTTGAATTTAAGCACTCATTTTTTTGCCATACTTTAAGATGTAGAATTCCCAATCTGATTTTCCCCCAGTTACATATGTGCATGTTTTTTTGTCAAGTGCATTTGTGTTTATGCAAGTCAATTTTATTTCTCTTTGTCCTTTTTGTGGAAAAGACTGTGCACCTCTCACTCAAATGTCCTTTCCTTTCATCTCCCCTTTTTTCACTTACATTCCTCTCTTCTGTCTATTCTTTCCTTTGTTTGCATCCACTCTGTCATTGGAAATGTTTTCAAGTTTCTTCCTTTTGAGATATTTCATAGCAATTTGAAAAGAGAAATCATTTCTCTGTTTCAGCTAAACATGTACCCTGTGTAGTAGTTGCTATAGGAATACTTAAAAAATACATAAACAGAAGACATCAAAGTGAAAACATTTATTATTCTCCAAGCAAAAATATGGAAATAAAATGAGATACTTAGAAAGCAAGGTACTACCTCTCGCTGAAAGTGTATGCCATAAAGCTTGGACTTTCTAACACTTTAAAGCCATGCCAACAAAAGGCCTACAAACAGGTACCTTACTCAGAGTCCCAGAGATGAGCCCATGGTCCTGATCATCATGACAAGGCATTGACACCACATAATTTCTCTTCCATGGTTTTATTGTCAGAACAGTAATAACATTCTCCATTTCCCCAATTCAGTTCAATATAAACTATTCTTTTTTCATTAGTGCATTCATTGAACTGTATTTATTGAGCACCTGCTGCATCGCAGGCACTGTGTTAGGTACAACCATGAATGGGATATGACCAGGAAGTTTCCATATTAAGTTCCTAATAATGCCTGCTCTGTGGCTCAAAAGAGGTAGTGTTGTGGTGGTGTTAACAGTAACATTTTACTTCCTGAAACCATAGTTTTTTAAAAAACTGTGAATTGGTCATATTTTAAAATTTTTGTTTGTTGATTTCATGGGTTATTCTTGGTTCTTCTTCCTTTCTGTTTTTCAATTAAAGCATTTTATTCAAGGAAATCAAGGAGATTCTAATAGGAAATGAGACCAAAGTGCGCTGAGCAGTAAAAGTGGAGGAAGGCGGGCAGTGAGTTTGGAGCATTCTTTCAAGGTATTGAACAGAAAAACAAAGGGGAAATCTGGAAAAGAAATGTAGATTAAGCTATGTACTCTTAATATTTTAAAATTTGTATCAGTACATGTTTGCAGTACATAATGATTACATTCACAGTGGGGAATTGGGACATGCAAACAACACATCTTAATTCTTTTTATTTCCCCCTTTCCCTTCACAATTCAGTATGCCTCACATGTTCAAAAAATCTATCTATCTGTTTCCTATTATCTGGCTTGAGTATCTTTAAATTCCAAAGGGAAGGATTCAATTGGCAAGGAGTATGGATATGTAGGAGAGAGAAGACAAGGCAAAAGACTCCAGAGAAGGGAAGGACTGGTGTTAACAGGATGGGCAACTTCTCTTTCTGCAGAAGGAATGGAAGCAAGGTTAGATGCGATTGGTGTTCACCTATGGTCTTAGAGGAAAAATGAGAATGTTTCTGTCGATGGTCTCTTAAGGCAAATACACACATATACAAAGTATAAAGTGTAAGAGGTCATCATGGTGGTTGAGTTAATTCAATCCTACTTGCTAACAGCAAAATGCTATCACACTGCTGAAGTCCAGTTTGTTTGTTTATTTAAAAAAAAAATATATATATATATATATACCACACAAAAACTGTCCGTATCTATGGGGTACAGTGCAGCATTTCAATTTATGTGCATGATGTATAATGATCAGATGAATCATGGTTGGCCTATCTATCACTTCACATTGAGTCTAGCTTTACTTGATTTCTACTCATCCCAAGAAACATAGTTGTAACTCCATTCAACCTTCTCATTGTACCTTCTCATTGCCTATAGAATCTAAAGCATATTTTTTTTCATTTCTAAAATCATTATCTTGTTTCAGGACGTCTTTATTCTGATCTAGACTATTTTGACAGTTTCCTAATTGACTATCCTGCTTCCACACTACAACAAGAATTCTATCCTTAAAACATAGTTTTAGAAATTGAGTCCTCCAGAATAAAAGCTTTCTATGACTTTTTTCTTTCCTTGAGACAAAAAGCAGTCTCTTACAACCACCTTACAAAGTGCTAGGTCCAGCTCTACTCTCTTCTCTGTCCTCTCAGCATGCTCTAACTCGTATTGATAATGTACTGACAGAACAGACCCTCAGATATACCCAAGCCCTCTTCTCTCTGTGGGCTTTTATGCTTTTTGTCTTTTCTGTCCAGTTCCCGTCTTCTTACTTTCTAGCTCTCACATAGTTAACCGCTAATTTATTCCTTAGGTCTCCTCTTAGATGTCATTCTGCCAGAAATCTCTCCTAATCCACCAGAACTAAGAGAATCTGCTTCTCAAAAGGGGCATCAAAAATGTCCTGGCCACAACATATCATAGCATTTATTCCTATTTATCTCACACTAGATTATGTATTTCATATTTTTTTAATTTTTATTTTAAAGAGAGTAAAACCAAGCAAAACAAAACAGAATAAAGCCAATCAAAACAAACCAATGTAAGTGACACAGGACTTCAAAACAATATGAAGTCAACAATGGTTACCATAGTGCCTCCTGCCTTCCCAAAAACAGCTGCAGATACCTTCAGACAAAGTAAAACTCAAACAAAACAGAACAGAAGAAAACCAACAGAAACAAAAACAATGAGTGCAATAAAGGACTTAAAAATAAGACAATAGTAAATCCAAAGTGACTACCATAATATGTCCCATTATCTTTGAAATAGCTGCCCATGCCACCGGCTACAATAAAATAAAACAAACAAACAATCAAATAAACAAACAAAAAACAGAATAAAACCCAACCCAACAAAATAATGAAAATGATATAGGACTTCAAAACAAGATAGTAGGGAATTAACAATGGCTACCACCTTCAGAAGGAGATTCCCCCATAAATGCTACACTGCACACTGCCATCCTCCAAATAGATGATCAGACCACCGACTCTAGACCTGCAGAGTCAGGGAAGCACCAAGCACTACAAGCAAAACATTGTATTTTACCTCAATGGCTATCATCACAACCTGTGTTTCCTGGGATCAGTTGGTTGCTCATGGGGGGCAAGATTGGCTTTTCTTGTTTTCCAGCCCATGTGCCAAAAGGGGCTGGGGTCTGGCACTCCCCACAGTGACCTACACCTGGAACTGTTTCACAGGGAGGGCTTGCTTGTTGGTGACTTCTTGTTCTCTTCCTCTGTGGTCTGTGAATGGTTCTGACTCACGGGAAAAGGCTAGGATCTGGTTGTCCACCTGGTGGCCTGTGCATGGCACTGATTCACAGGGAGGGCTTGCTTCTTGGTGTCTTCTTGTTCTCTTCCCCCACAGCCCATGAATGGTGTTCATATTTCATATTTTAAAACTAAGCTGATGTCACATTCATCATTGTTTCTCCAACATCTTACAGAGTGTTTAGCTTATAAGTGCTCCTAAAAAATTACTTTTCAAATAAAGTAATGAGTGAATTTTTTACAAAAAAGAAATCTGTAACTCAGGATGATTAAAAGTTTTGCCTGAAGTCCCTCACCAAGTAAATAGATGGAAAATCTGAACCTTCAGCCCTCCTCTCTTAACCCACCACCTGTTCTCTCCCCTTTCCTTCATTTTCCTCCCCTTCCCACTTCTCCCTTTGTTTTCCCATAATCTCTTGCCTTGAGATAGCTAGCTATATGATAGTGACTCATAATGTGAATTTTCATCCCACAGGTTTTTTCAGAGCTTCAAAGTCACACCACTCACACACACTTCCTTTTGGAAACACTTTGGACAAACTGAATACTGTTGGACTAATTCAGTCTCTGTGGTACATGCGTCATAAGGAAGAAAGACTGGCCTGGCAGGAGCAGTCAGTGATCAAAGAGCAAGTTGTACGCTAGGCAAACATGAGCACAAAATGCTGGGAATACAGGGAGAGAGGGCACAACTCTACTCAGAGAGTCAAAATAAGCTCCTGAAGAAATCACATAAATAAGAGTTTATAGAAGAATTCTCAAGGTCATTTCCTCTTGATGCAGGAAGTCACTTATGGAACAATTTTCAAGAGGCTATTTGGACAGACTGTCTGATTTTTCTGCAGTTCATCTTAAAACTCTCTTCAAGCAGAGATGTTATACCCACACATAATGATTCTTTGTGAGAGTTGGAAAATCAGAATTTTCCTCAATTCCTCTGGCAAATTGCAGTGATCATCCACTTACCACCATCTGAATCTTATTGTAGAATATGATAGACCAAAGAACACAACATTGGAAAAGATTTTAAAGCTTATTCAATTACTCCTTGGCATTCTTTATGATCTGTATGCCAAATACTATTCTATGCATTTTGCATATATTGGCTCAGTATATCATCTATCAATTAACATTTCAATTACATTCCTTGAGTTTAGTCCAAGTTCTTATGATATATCAGAGCCTATGCTTGCCACAGAACAGTACTTCTCCTAAAGAACTCATAGAAAATTAGGCAGATATAAAGCACAATATTTTAAGATTAGATATTTCAAAATCAGAGACTAATTACATGGATAGAATACAGAATCCTGGAGGAAGGGTATGCAATTAGGAGGTAGGGACTGGGAGAGGTGTCAGGGAGGTAACTGGAGGTGCTACCTAAGTGCTGAGCCTTGAGAAGAAACCAGTAGAGTGCAGTGGGGCTGTGATGTGGTGAGATGTTTCAGGAAGAAGAGCAGAAATACATGCACAGAAGCAAAAGTTGTATATGTATGGCAGCCACAATCAGCTCATTGTTACTAGAGTATGAAGATGCAGAAACAAAGTGCCAGAGACACTGAAGATCTGGACAGGGTTAACTGCAGGAACTCAGTCTTTGATCTGTGTAGACAATGGAAATTCACTAAAGAATTTTGATTAGGGGAATAAGTGGTCAGATTCATATGCTGTGTATTTCATCTAGTTTAGATAGTCTAGAAGCAAATGAGAGGTACATGATTGAACATGTGTAGCCAAGAGGTTATTTAGGCCACTAGGATTATAAACTCCAACACAGTAAAATACTGTGTGGCTTTGCTTGACCATGCGTTAGTGCAATGGTGGCGAACCTATGCTGCACATGCCTCATTGAGCACACAGAGCACTCTGTCGCACACAAGCCAAGTTTCCCCAGCAGCCAAAAATTGGATAACAGTTTTTTTCTAAATTAAAACCTCATTATTCATGTTTAATTGCAGGGTTGGCACTTTGTGATAAGTAAGTGGGTTTGGGGTTGCAGTTTGAGCACTGTCTCTAAAAGGTTTGCCATCACTGCACTAGCTCATCAACTTTACCAAGGAAACGTAGCTTTTTATAACCTTCATTACACTTTAAAAATTTCTTCATTATTTCTAGGGAGCCATGCTCAGGAGTTGGAAAGAGCCAGACTTCATTTTGAGTCCTGTCTTGGCCATTGACTAGCTGTGAATCATTGGAACAAGCTTCAGATTCCTTAGCTATAAGATCAATGGATTGGAATAGATGGTGCCTGACTTCTGTTTAAATGTGAAAGTTCTATGAAACAATTTCTATCGTCGTTAATTTGGTTTTGGTCTTCAAAGGAAATTGGAGACATACACATTTTTTAAACTTTTTTTATTTTAAAGAGAAAAAACACAGAATAAAACAAAAAACAAACAAATAACAACAACAGAAAACCCCAAAACAATAGCCATATAAGATTTCAAGACAAGATGACAGGAATTAAACAATGGTTGTCACATTGAATATTGGTCTCTTCAAAAGACTTGCTCAGATTATCAGATATAGGAATGCAAAATTGATTAAACAATATGAGCACTACCTGTTCATTTCTGTGAACTAATAGAATTAATAGTACAATTATCTTAGCTATCACTATATGTGTATATATTTTTTCCTTTTCCTTTCTTTTCTCCTTTCCCCCATCCCAGCTGTTCTTTCCCTTTGGGCAGTTGCTTTTCCTTTCACAATATCTATTGTACTTTTTGGATCCTATTTACTCTTTCAGTTTCTTATACTAGGGAGACAATACAGTGTTTACACACGAGAGTCTGATTTATTTCACTTACTAGTATGGTCTCAAGTTTCATCCACAAGTATATCTTATCTCCCAGATGGATACTTTATGTATCTTTTCTCCCAGTGTTTGCAAGTAGCAAAGTACATAATGTTAATATGTATGAGAATTAAACTTCACAGATCTGCAACATTATCATTGTAGATTTAAACACATACTGTTCTCATAGTAAATAGTATACAAAACATATCTATATATGCCAGGTTACTAAAATATCTGGGATACATTTATGCCAACATATTGAGCCAGGTTTAGTTTTGTTAACTTTAAAATTTGTTTTTAAATTTTTTCTTTACTTTTTCTTGAATAATTCTTAGATTGAATCTAACTTTTGAAGGAGATAAAAACTCTGACAAGTAAGTGGGTTTGGGGTTGCAATTTGACCACTGTTTTTAAAAGGTTCGCTATCAGTGCATCACTAAAATCTTTAGTCAAGAAAAATCTGCTCAAAATTTTATTTACATTTAAACTGTCAATAATGGTTCTTCAGATATTCTGTTGGTATAAAAATCAGGCCATCATTGTGAAATAGCAGTGTGTCACAGGATCATGTCTGATTTGTATTATTACAAATTTCAGACCATGTTGTAAGAGGTAGAATGTGGTATGCTTTGCTGAAATCTCTCATAGTTCAGGGACTTGCTTAGGCCAATACATAGCTATTCATGTTGAAGTGCAAGCAAGACCCTGGTCTGTGACCTGGATCGTTACTTCTCTTTGAAGGCATTCAAGTGGCTGTAATTGCCTTACCTGGGAATCAAACCATGTACAATGCGTTCACTGTTATGGTCTTTGGACAAACTACTGATGCTTTTTTTTTTGTTTGTTTGCTCAGCTCATCAGAGCCTTAACTTAATCACTCACTCAAATCATTAATATGGAAAAACTTAATGACTCAACAGATATTGTCCTGATCCAGGATGTGATATCTTGGTGTATAAATGGCAAATCAGTAATTCCATCACCAATTATCCATCTGTTTAAAATAAAATCATTGTCATTTATTTTTTCTTAGAGTGTCAACCCAGACTTTTCTTGAGGAGCAAATAACGTGTGTAAGCACAAGGAGACCATAAACTCTCTCTCCATGGGTAATAAGAAGAGGTTCTACACAAGGAAACATAGGGAAAACCAAGTAACACATGGGCAGTCAGAGGACTGCAGGGCAGACAGAAGATGCAGGGGAAATGCCTGCCTAAGAGAAAAGTAAAGCCCCGAAAGGCTGCCTTAAGAAAGATCCTTTATACTGCTACTGGGAGGATGGAGGACGTATGCTAATGCAACCATTCAGGACCCTACAAAAGGCTTGGCATGTCCTGCTCCTCATGGGCAGTTGGGACCTAAGCACTCATCCCCTTCCAATCCTTCACACTGATGTGACGCCTCACTGTCTCCAATCTGCAACTGACCACTTGGAGTGATTCCTTTCAGGCGCTGTGCCAAGAGCTGCCTGCTGTGGCTTTGTGTTTGGTGGGATAGAGCAGCAATAAAAAGCTGAAAATGACAGCCTCTGAGATAGAAAAGCTGCCTTATCTGCAAAGGTCCCCACAGCACTGACCTGCTATGTCCAAGTGAAGTGCTTACACTGCAGGGGCCATAGTGACCCAGAGAGGTGCAGGATGAAAATGGTAGAAAACTATTTACATTAATTTATGTTCAATTTCTCTTCTGTGTATATTATATAAAATAGCTACTGTGTCAGTGCAATTGAATAAGTACTAGAGCAAACACATATATTTATTAAACCATTTTCATTAATAGTGATATACAATCAAAACAGCTTGCAAGACACAGGAGCTATGGCTCAGACTTGTATATAAGCATTTCTTGAGGATTTGGCATGAAAGGGTTCCTCATATTCCAAAGGTCTTGTTTGGGCCACTGTTTTTCATTTTTATTAACCATCTCTTTGGTAGAATCAATCTGCATGAGTTTTCTTAATCTTTTCCTGATTGGCAGAATCTTCAAAAAAAGACTCAATTTACAGAGAAAGGTATAATTTATCTGAGGTTCTTAACTGGTTAGAGTGACATCAGAATTGTCCAGGGGAAGTGAATGATTGGTATTGAAAGATACAGTAATCTACGTTGTCTTAAGAAGTTTTGTTTATCTACATATGCTGTAAATAGAAAGTCAAGAATGAATTGGGAATGTGTGAGTATTTATAAAGTATTTGGTAGCCTACACCATAGAAACACAAACAGTAAAAGCAAAGCAAAAGAAAAGAACACCTAAAACACGTAAAATCAAAAGCTTCATGACTAGGTACTATTAAAAGTAGTACTCAGTATTGTTTTCAAAAGTCATTAAAGGAAAACAATGTTTTGAGGGAATTCATTTCCATTTATCTGTGCTTTGAAAAGTTCTATTATTATGTCCTGGATCCTACTAAACTTTCCCCCAAAGGCCTGTCTGGTTTACCAGTGCGGAGTCGTATAGAATAAATCAAGCACACAAGCTTAACTATTGAATGGTTTCTCTTATATAAGAAACACAAGGTATAAATTAAAGAGCAAAATAAAAGATAGATAATAATAAACAGGGAGATAGATCTTTTGCAGAAGAGAAGAGGACCAAGAGATGGAGGCAAGTGTGGAAAGTAGGGGAAGAGGGTTTAAAAAGAATTGAGGCATGTTGTGTATATCTAAGGTGAATAAGAACTCCCTAAGATGAATATAATCATCATGTACTAACAAAAATAAAATTTAAAAAATACTTTCATCAATGCCTTTTTATAAAGCTGAAAAAGAATAGAAAGGAATATGAAAACACAAGAGATGTCATTGTAATAGGGTGATATATTGCACATGTTGTTCCTTCAGCATTTTTCTTTGCATGAGCCGTCATAAGAGTGTAACTAAATGTAAAACATAAGTAGAATCAATGCCTTTGAGGTATGACCTTGAGTAGTCAGATGGTCAATTTAATATCTGAATATGATTTTAAACCCAACAAAGGAAAAATATTCCTTATAGTAAGAAGGTCATTGTACATATTCTATGTAAACTTCCAACTGTATTCATTTTGAGAAATATCTAAATTGTCTGTTCTTTATCTTTACTGATATTTCTTCCAGGAATTAAACCAGAAACTAACTAGTTTTAGAAGTAGGAAAAGTTTTCCATGTTTTATCTGCAGTAAGTATGTTAAATCCTGGCCTATTGACAAAGAATTGATACCTTAGATATGAGACACAGGAACATACTTTGTAGGTTCTGAAGGTACTCTTGGGCTTGGGACTCAACATCTTGGCTATCAGTAGCTATAAGGGGTGATCAAATGTATGGTGAGTGTCTTTCTGAAACTCATGTGGTTTTGAGGTGTGACCAAAAATACAGTAAATGCTGCTACCAAGTGCCATCCAACAGAAAGACAGGCTTGTAAAACATTTCAGTGTATCTTTATCCACTTGGTTCACCAAATTTGGCACTGTACAACTTCTGGCTCTTTCCCAAAGTCAAAATGACCACAAAGGATGAATGTTTTAAACCAGTTCAAGAAACCAAGGCAGCCTCAACAGCAGAACTGAAGACACAATAGAGCACTTCAGAAAATGGCCAGAAAGATGGGATAAGTGTGCTTAAAGTGAAAGGAAGTATTCAGAGGGAGATTAGCAGCAATATATCTTTTATTATAATAACTTTTTAAAAAATCTAAATATTTATCATATTTTTCAATCACACTTCTTATTCACTTACCTATCTAAGTACCTCCTGCAATCTTACTTATTATTCACTTCTCAGAAACCGTAAGGTGCACCCCGATCTGAGGAAGAGCCCTGTGCAATGTCTGTGGTCTGTAGTGAGTGCTGCCATCTCAGGAGTGTGATCTCACAGCTGGAGACATCTCATCTGCTCCAGGGGACAGCCACACAGGAAACATTCTCGCCTTCAACTTTGTCTTCAGCTCCTTAGACCTGGTTACGAACCAAGCTCTCCTTCCCTTGTGATTTCTCCATGCTTCGTGTGGATGTTCTGCCACAGGTTAACATAATCTGAAACTTCTAGTGTTAAATCCTGTAGACCTAAACCCTTATTCAGATGACTTGGTAGCATGAATAAAAGACTCCTTTGGGGTGTCTGCTTTATTGATCTCCAGAAGTGTACCTTGCCACTTTTATTGGTATTTTTTAATGCTTAATCAGTCAAACAGTGAGCAAGAGCTTGCTATGCCGAATCCAACCTTCATGACATAGACCATACCTACTTCACATTTTGTTCTGTAAAGATGCAGGATGAGTGGTGGAATTTTTGCAAATGGGTAAGTCCAGATATTCCTTGGCTTCTGATAAGTTTGCATCCCAATAAAGCCATAGAACAAAAATACTATTAACTCGCCAATGAGTTGAATGCACCTGACCTTCTGAATACTGTGGCTTAGCAACACTGTCACTGGAGCATTGGTTGTTTATTCTCTTGATTGCGTGGCTGCCTGGGAGCTGGAGAGCACTGCTGCTGCCAAGCATCTTCAGAGAGTTCTGTACTCATATTCATAGCCAGAGGAAAGAGCAGGATTCAAAGTATGCAAATGATTTCTCCTGCATGTGTTTCATTTTTATCCCATTGTCAAGTTGAAAAGTCTAACCAGAGTAAGGTGGGGACTGTCTACCCAGGCAAGACAAGATGACTAACTCATCCTCTCTCTTATCTCCTCCCAGATATCAGGAGTCTTCAGTCTTCCTATAAAGAATCTAACTTTTGTTTCTAAATTATTATTGTAACAGTTGATTGAATTAGCTTTTTCAAAACTTGATCTTGTAATTTGTATTTGAAAACGTACTGCATTTGTGAAATAACTGCTGCCTTTGCCCCCTGCCGTAATTCAGAAAAGCCTTCTCTCAATAAACTTGTAGAAAATGTGACTTGTTCAAACAGTTCTGATGTAGACATTTTTTGGTTCAATGAGATAATAATAATACCTATTTATGTAGACAGAGGAGTCACATGCTTTAAAACACATTTAGTATAGAAATTCTATGTGCCAAAGGAAGAATTCTACTAAAAGGAACAAATTTACTTTATATGGACCTCCTCTAAAGCTCTTCTTTTAAAACCAGAGAATGTTCTTCCTTTTATTGATTTAATTTGTGCATTATTTTCCAGGAATGTGGTGACTGAAAAGAAATACATCAAGCAAGTCCCACTGATTCTTCCTTTGGTTCTGCTGGCTTAACATCATCCTCCTAAAAATTCCCTCTTGAATTCTTTATTATCTAGTTTCTTCCTTTCCTCGTCCCAATAACACCAGTGTGGTAACTCAAGGAACATTTTATTTTTCTTTTAACTTGAGGCCATGTTTTCTTCTGTGTAATTCTTTGTGTGTTTCTCTGCCGATGTAGAACTCACTGTCTGCTGCTGTTTGCCGAAAGAAGCAAGTTGGCTCCTTCTCTTTACCCACGTGACCCATGGACATGTGAGACATTTGGAATCCAGTTCTGAGTGTTGGCTTTGATAAACTGAGCACTGCCATTCATTCATGTCAGGCTACAAAGAGGTAAGTGAAGTTTTATTCAGTTTTGAAACTCACGCATTGTTCTGGGCCTTAACAGATTTGAAAGTAATGTAACTAAGGGTACAAGACCCAGACCTGAATGCTTATTAGACAGCTACCATGGAGCTGGTTCTAATGCCAGGGTTTTTCTCATTTTCTCCACGGGTCAATCCTCACAAAAATTGTGGGACACGGTGTTACTTACTTTATATCCAAAACAGATAGATGGCAAACCAACTACGTAAGGCAGCATCAAGACTCAAGCATAGAGCCTCCAGCCCTAAATTCAAAGTTCTCAGTCATCCTGCCCTGGTAAATGGGCACCTTGAGCTCTTCCTTAGTTCTCCTGCACCATGTACCATACACAACTTGTTCACTTCCACTTACCCATATAACATCTATTTACTTCCATTGAGAGAAAACATTGGCCTGCTCCACAGTTCCAAGTTTCCATTAGCTGACTTAGGGTCACTGACAGCAGTAATTCAAAGTGAAAATGTGTTAGTGTAAGAAGTTCTATAAAGCCAGTGGGTACTGGACAGCAGTATACCAAACATATACAACGAATTAATTACATAAATAAGGCCATTATGTAGTTTATATAATTAATACTCTAGTTATACAATTAGTACTCAAATTATAGGAATAATTTCTTAGTTGTTTTAATATACCAAATACCTAGCAAGGATTGGAGGTAATGTTACATAAGACACTTGGGGCATGGTGTATCTTTATTGTGTTTTTATTTGTTTAATTAAATAATAGAGATGAGAATGGGCTAATAAATGGACATCTCTGATACAGCTAGAAGCACGTTATGAGTCCTGAGGCTTAGATCTTGCAAAGGAAGGTCCAGAAAATCGAATAATGGCAACAACAAAAATACTCTATCCTCTTAGATATTTGAATACAGTTGAGATGAAAAAATTATAATGATAAAAATAAATTAATATATAGATATCTCATTTTAGAAGGTAATAAATCAGATATAGTATCTGTCAGGGAACTATTTAGAAGACTCCTCAATTTTCTTTTGAAGACATGTCTGTAATAAATGCATATATTTACATAAAATTGTCAATTTTGATTCAATGTGTAGATCTATCACCATACAATGTCCTCAGAGGCAGGGTTGTGTAGGAAGACTCAGGGACAGGAAACCTATTGTTCAACCTCTAGAGCTATCAGTACAGATTCTTTCATTTGATCCTATCCCCAAAAACTAATTAAGAAGTTGCTCAAGTCCACAGAATCTAATAAAATAGCAGAACAAAGAGTGACACTCCAACTCTGTGAAGTTCTGTTCTTTATCTTTGACTATACCAAGCTATTTTCTTAGGAGTGTTCCTGCCATTTTATACTTCCCTGAACTGAATAAAAAGAAGAACTGGAGGAAGTATCTCTCTTATATTTTGTGTCAATGTCAAAATTTATTTGGACAACAATATGATCAGAATTTTGACAGTCTATTCACTCAAGGCAACAGGGGTCACAGAGTCCACCTACAGTGGTGGAGATAGGAAGGAGTAGAAAATAAGTCATTCGCATTTCCTTGGATGTCTTGCTGCTGGGATGGCATGTGATATGGACCTGCAGTGCCTGGACGCTTCTTGCAAGGCACCCTTCTTGGAGAGTTTTTCAAATATGACCTGTGCTCATAGTCAGTGTGTGTGTACCTCATCAGGTTGTAAACAGCACTCCATCTCCTCTACAGTGGGCATTTGATTACGTGGGGGTCCCCAGAAAGGTTTCCACTATGGCCCCTATAAGGTGCCCTAATACCCTTGCTTGCCTCTACTTTATAGACAGAAGGACAAAAAGTCTGTGTGTATTCCCTGAGTTTAGGCAGCTAGTAGCACTGAGCATTTCATCACTGATGAAACCTCTGACGGTGAAATAGCCTGAAGTCTTCTGACATCTGAGCTCCCACAGGCGTTCCTGAGATGGAGCAGCAGGTGATGGGGAGGGCGAAACAGAGGAGAATCAACATCAATGGGAGAGCAGTGTGTGTGTGTGTGTGTGTGTGTGTGTGTGTGTGTCTGTGTGTGTGTGTGTGTGTGTGTGTCTGTGTGTGTGTGTGTTACTAGGTAAGGAAAGATGTGGATTTACTGGTTCAGAGTCTGACAGGGTATCACCTTGCTGTGCTCAACAAAGAACCAAAACATATTAGTGAACTTACTGTGACACACCCATGGCAAAGTCTCAAGGTACAAAGAGATGTTCTTACTGGTAGAAATAGACCTTGATATCCACAGAAAGGAGAATGTTGTGACTTACCCATTTCACAGTGAACATTCCAGGAAGGCAAGCCAGTCTGGAATAAGTGCTAGATGAAAAGCCTAAAGCTAAACTGTGATGGCCTTTCAGTAGAACAGAGAAAATCCCTGAGTACTCTGACATTCCTTGTTGGCATGGCAACAGAGTGATGAGCACCCCCAGGCTGGGTGCAGAAATAGAGGCTGGCCACTCAGCCACGGAACCTATTCTTTCAGAAATCCCAGCAGAGAGCCGCAGAGCACGCACAGCTCTGTGGTGGCTCCCTGGAGACTCCCAGGCCTTGCTGATGTGCTGCCTAAGCTCCATCTGGCTGCGCTCCTGGGGGCCAATTTCCCATACACTCCCCACTGAGCTTGCTGCCCAATGCTGCTGTAACAAAGTATCACAAACTAGGTCCCTCAAACAATAGTGATTTATTACCTCACAGTTCTGGAGACTAGAAGTCCAAACTCAAGTGTCAGTAGGGTTGCTTTCTTCCGGTCACTGTGAGAGAAGGACCAGTTCCAGGCCTCTCTCTCTTTGGCTTGCAGAAAGCCAATTCCTAGTTATCAATTCACACTGTCTTCCTTCTATGTGTGTCTATCTTTGTATCCAAATTTCTCCTTTTCATAAGCACATCCAGTTTTCTCAGATTTTAAGGCCTAGCATAATGACCTCATTTTAACTTGATTAAATCAGTAATTGCCTTATGTCCAAACAAGGTCACAGTCTGAAGCACTGTGGGCTAGAAGTCCAATCATATCTTTATTTTTGATGAAAACTGTTCAACCTATGACACCTGCTGTGTAAGATTTGGAGATGTTTTCCTCGTATCTCCCCTCATCAGTTTTTACAGGACAGTATGCTATTCATCCCTCTTATCCTTACCCTAAAAACAAGAGCACAGCCTTTAAGAAGACAGAAAAAGGTCAGATGTCTTAATTTTTACCAAAAGAATTTATTACAAAGGCTTATAAACAAGATGTATAATCAAAAACACTGATACATTTCTTCACTTTTGATTTTGTGAAGAGAGATCACTAAGTGACCTTTCCAGAAAAATCTTCAGGGTTCAAGATGATACTGGATGTGGCAGAACAGGTGCTGGTAGATCCAATCAGCCACAAGACAGGGTGTGGTAATGATGTAAATCACAAAAAGAGAGCGGATAGCTTTGTATTATGAGATTGTCTTTATCTTCTTGCACAGACTTTAACATTTTTAATTTGTCCAGGTGTGTATTAGTCAGTTTTCTCATCACTGGGACCAAATACCCAATACCAATTAATTAAAGGAGGAGAGGCTTCATTTGGTTCATGGTTCAGGGGATTCAGTCCATTTTGGGGGTGAAACAAGGTGAAACATCATGGTGGAAGAGCACAGAGGAGGACAGCTGCTCACCTTAGGGCTGTAAGGAATCAGAGAGAGAAGGGAGGAACCAGAGAGAGAGAGAGAGAGAGAGAGAGAGGTACTCTTCAAAGGCATACTCCCAGTGACTCACCTCTTCCAACTAGATCATCCCTCCTAACAGCACATTCGGCTATCAACTGATCAATTCATCAACAAATTAATCCACTGAGGGTCCTCATGATCAGAACACCTTTCAAAAGCCCCATTTCTGAACACATGAGACTTTTAGGGGTCATTCTAGATCTAAGTCCTAACACTGTGAAGAGAAGCACACATCTGTGTCCCAGAACTCTGGGAGTCTGAAGCTGGGGGTTTGACAGTTCAAGCCCAGAACGGGTGACATAGCAAGACTTTCTCTCAAAATTAAAAACTAAAAAAGGACTGGGGATATAGCTCAGTGCAAAGGCCTTAGTTCAATACCTATTTTCACAAAACTAGCGAGAAAGAAGAAAGGAAGAAAGAAAAAGAAAGAAAGAAAGAAAGAAAGAAAGAAAGAAAGAAAGAAAGAAAATGAAAGAAAGAAAATGAAAGAAAGAAAAAGAAGAAAGAAAAAAAGAAAGAAAGAAAAAAGAAAGAAAGAAAGAAGGAAATTTGTAGCAGAAGGAACATGAAGAAGAGAAAGCCTCACAGTGTGAGCATGGGCAATGAAGAAAAACAGCTCCAGTTCCAGGTAACTCACTGACTTTACGTGGTCTCCCAGCTCTTCCACTTTCTAGCCATGTGTCCTTGGGCAAATTACTTAACTTCTCAGAGCATTGCTTTCTTTATTTGTTAAATGGAGATAAGTATACATGATTTTCATATTTTCAGTGAGGCTTATGAATTTTAAAAGATAAAATATTATACTGATGATATCACATAATAAAAGTGTAATACAATCACTGATAGTTTTGTTAGGAATTTGAAGTCACTACTATTGTTATTATGGTGCCAGAAAGATGACCTAGATATTGGTTTCAACTTTGGTTACATATATGAATCACGGGGAAGTTTTACAAGGCTGTCTCCAAAGTCTATTAAATCAGACTATCTGGAAGATTCTAGTGCACATCCAAGCTAGAGATCCATTTGTCTAGACTATCCGTGCCAACTCAAAGCATTCTGATAATAAAGCACCTACTTGAGCATTAAAATTTCGAAGGTATATATACAGATATACATATAGAAAAGACTTCAATGTAATTTCAAGTTGTGTAAATCTATTTTAAACCACTTTTAAAAGTGAATTTAAATGTGGCTTTAATCACATTTATTACACTGGGTTAGGATACACTCACTTTAGCTGCCAAGAAATTTTTAGATTTTAAAAATTAAGTAGTTTCAAACGGAAATGCTTGGCACACTAAGGAGAAAAGTTATCCAGTGTTTGTTGCTGTCAGTATACATACCAGTAAACTAGAAAGTACTGGTATTTTCTGAAGGCCTATTGAATCATCAGCCTGAATACTTTTCATTTCTTCTTTTCCTCTGATTTCTTTAGTACGCATTAATTCTACTTGAGCTTCTGGTCTACTTGAAGCAATGTCAAGCACATCTCTTTTGAAGAAATCACTCATGGTCACTTCAAGCAATTCAAGTTCACATTAGGGAACTGTAAACCTAGGAATGAATGTAATTTTCTCAAATCCTGGGTATCCTAGTGACAGTACATGCTTACCAAGCAACCCACAGTCATGGAAACACTTCCGCAGACAAAATCAATTTAAGGGAGTTGGTACTGTTGTTTAACAGAACTCTCTTAAGAAGGCCAATATCTTCTCTGTGGCATAGCACAGCCCTGAACTTCAAGGGATGCTGATTTAAAAAAAAATACTCAGTCCTCTAATAGGCCATAAGGAGGCTTGTTATCGATTGCATCTGGATGTCCCTCCACCCAAAATTTCATGCACTCCTAAGCGGGACTTTTCAGAGGTGGATGGATCTAGGGTGTATGAATATGAACTAAGGATGTGTTAACTAAATTAGTCCACTGGGCTAGGATAGTTCTGGGCATGTATAATGGGAAGGCCCAACCTGAGGTTTGTGGTACTAACCAATAGGCTTGTATCCTGGATGGGATAAAAGGGAAAGGAAGGTTCAACACCGCTGCTGTTGTTTCTGCTGCTGCTGCTGCTGCTGCTGATTCCTGCTTGGACTATTTCTGCCATGAACTGTTTCTCCTCTGCCATACCCCTCTGCATATATTCCTGCTTTGGAGCCAACCAAATTTGAACTAAAACCTCTACAACTCTGAGCTAAAATAAACCTTTCTTCCATTAACTGAGTGTTGGGTGTTTTGTCCCAGCAATGAAAAAGTAACTAAAACAGGAGCCCTTTCCAGGGTTGACTAAATGATAAGACTGAAAGAACATATGATAGAAAGTTCAGCCACAGATAAACTGTCCACTGGCTTGACATGTGATTGACATCTCTACCTTAAGGCTTTCTTTAGATTGGAGATTAAAGATTCTATTAATTATGTATAATTTTGGGTGAAGTTAATACAGTAGGACATGAATCAATCTTTACTTCCTCAGGACAAACTGGTATATTATTTTTATTTTTAATTGGCCAACTGTTAAAAATTGGAAGAACAAATAAAAAACAATGAAGGCCAAGGGAGAATAGAATATGTAATGGATTGCTCTGCTATTTTTCTAATACCAGAGGAACAATAGCCTTCATGTATGTATTTGAGGGAGCTTGGGAGATTTGCTTTATTGTTCACTGTTTCAAGGACTAAAACAAGAAGTTCCATCAAGCAGTGTTAAAGGGGTAGTATTAAGATGTCATCTGCTTATATCAGTCTCAGGCAGGTTGAAGGCCAAAAAATAGCTCTTTGAATAAAAAAACAATGCCAGAAAAAAAGGAGTGTCCTACTCCCATCTGCTGGAGGGATCACTCCCACTGTCACACATGGGTGAGATCCTGGGCAGTAGGGCTAACAGCACAGGGTTTTGGAGAGTTCTTTGTTGTTAAGAAACCTTCAGTGACTTCTTTCTACCACTTGCTAGGTGGTGTCTAAAGCCTTCAATTTGGGATAAAAGACCTTCTTTCACAGGTGTTTGCCAACTTCTCTGATTTCACCTCTCCAAGATTATACTTGTTACACCAGCAATACTGATTAGTAATCCTTTGGTACCATCTAGTATTTCCCTCTCTTCTGCTTGTCTTACTTCAGTGAATCCTTGAAAACTTAATTTTGACAACATTTCCTTTGATATCATTTCCTTCCTTAATCCTTTGCTGACTCTCCTAGGGTTCAGGAGCTCTTCTCTTCTTCCTCCTAGAAATCCTAATGTCTATCTCCTATTACAACTATGGCATAATTTAAGCATTTGCCTCTCCCATTGGTCAATGAAATCTCTGGAGGGACTATGATTTATTCACCTTTGTGCCCTATAGCTTAGAGTCATAAATAAATGAAAGAATGGATGGATGGATGGATACATGGATGCATGGATAGGCAACTTGGCAGATGCTAGGTCAAGACATGGAAAGAGGGGGCAGGGTGTGGTATGAACTTGTATCAACATTTCAACTGTCCCTAAATTATTACAGTTAAATATTAGAGTGTCTAAAAGCATTTTTCAGCTTAGTCTCAGGAAGCCTGTTAAGATTATCCATGCTTCTCCATTTCTTTATTTTCCCTAACAATTATTTGAATATTTGATAAACTTGGCATTCTTAATATACACCTAGGTGATTATCTTCCAGTTATATTTCTGATCTTATCTACCTACAAACTAAGTTTCTAAATTGTTCTTTCCTGAAATCAGCTGGCCCACCTTTCTGGTAAACTGTGCAAGTTGCATGGATTCCAGGGAGGGAAAAGCCACCACCTCCCTAGGATTGGCCATGCTGGGACTGGGAGAAGCCACCAAGAAATCAACTAGCCAGTCTTTCTGGTAAGCTGTGCAAGCTGCACGGGTTCCAGGGAGAGTTTTGTGAGATAGCACCTCCTGTCAGCCTACTGGAGCATGGGCTGAGAATCAAATACTGTGTCCCCATCCCTTGCTGTAAGCAATCTCCTGGTTCAGAGGACAGGCCGAGCTGATTGCAACTAAAGTACATAAAGCAACTAAATGTTTGTATTGTTTGGTTGATTTTTCAGTGCTGGGGCCGGTGGTCTGAGCATCTCCTGGGAGGATGACAGTATGCAATGTAGCAAATATGGGGGATTTCTTTCTATCTTGTCTTTGAAGTCCAATATTGTTCTCACTGTTTTGCTTTGTTCTTATTGTTTTGCTTTATTTCATATTCTGTTTTGATTGGTTTTATTCTGTTTTGTTTTTGGTCTGATTTTGCTGTACCTGATGGAATGGACAAGTATTGTGAAGATAACACAATAAACTATGTTGGCTATTGTTGTTTTTCTAGTATCCTGCTTTGAAGTTCTGTACCAATTTTGCTGCATTGTTTTGATTGGCTTTGTTCTGAAATATATCTTAAAAATAAAATAAAATGTTCTTTCCTAATATTTTGACCTCCTACCTTGCACTTTGCAGAGTCATAATTATACAACTAACTATTAAACCCAGAACATCAGACTTCATAGCCTAGCACTACCAGTTGCATAGTCTTTGGAAAATTACTTCACTACTAGTGCTCATTTTTTTCTGTGCATATATAAAATGGAAATAATATGAGATCTCATCTCAGAATGTCTTTATAAGAAATAAATGCCATAAAGTGTTTAGAACAGTGCCTAAAATATAGCACACTTAAGGTTAAGGCTTTTTATAATTACTTTCTCATGATTCCTACTGGTAATGCCTTTTATGTGTTTGTAACTTTATATCCATGAAGAGGTTTCATGTTTTTTAATAACAACAGTGAAAAGCTAGTATAACTCATGTACTGTGCATGGGCACAGGGCTGGGCACAGTGCACAGTGTTGAATAGAAGTAACTCAACATCTATCCTCGAAAAGGTTTACAGATCTGAATGTGAGGGCACATGCATGTTAATTCCAGCACTTTGGGAGCCTAAATCAGGAGCAGGCCCTGCCTAGGAAATTTAGTACTTTACTGGGACTCTGTATCAAGATAAAGAATAAAAGAGGTCCAGGGATGTAACTCAGTGCAAAGTCTCCAGGGTCAATCCTCAGTACCACAAACACACATACACGTGTATGCACACACACAGTGGTTTATAGAAACCCTATGCACTTGGGATTTTACACTTCATAAAAGTAAAATCACTTCCCCATTTATGGACAAGAAAATGAGAGTCCTCAACAAATCAATTCACTTGATTGTAGCCATGCAAATAAAGATGCAGAAGAATCTATTTCACTACCCGGGTCTTTTTGCTACAAGTTCAGTGAGAAGTCATATAAATGTAAATTACATGAGTGTGAATCTAGAGTTAGGTCCTATGGACTAAACACTTTCTCCTAGAAACATACTGAAGTTATAATAAAAGATTTTAAAGTGTATTAAAAAAGGATGATAAAAGAAGACTATGGTCAATAGGCATGCTGACGAAATACTGGACAATGGAAATAGAAAGCACCAATAACAATTGGCCAAATGGAACTGAGAAAGCTGAGACCCAAGAATGTAGGGGAAAAGCCAAGGAAAAAATCTATCCAATCCATGCTACAGATCTTCAGAGAGGTTTGGGAGCTAAATGGTTTGCTAGAGAGTGCAGATCTGGAAGGCTTAGAAAAAGGAGTCATTATGTTAATAGCAGGAACATATATTTACATATTCTCAACTCATTTCACATAGACAGATAGCAGTCCCCCTTTTCCACTTTGCAAAATGGTAGACATTTCCTCTTCAGAGAGGTTAAACTAGGGTAACTCTGGGTTTTGGAGAACCAGGCCTCTATGAATGCAGTGCAGAGGCTCTATATTGAAACACAGGAGTAAGTAAAAAGAATCTTGCAGGTAAGAAAACATAATCTACCATAACCTTTCCCAACCTTATAGTTAGAGCTTGGATACTCAAGCTTGTACTACCACCCAATTTAAATTGAGTTTAATTATGTGCCCCAAATTTAATTCTGAATAGGCAAGAAAATGTTGTCATTTCAAGAATGAAAAAAGATAAAAGCAAAAAATAAAAGGAAAGAAAATTATAGAAGAAAATATTTGAAAACCGTATATCTGACAAAGGGTTAGGATTTAAAATATTAAGGAACTCCTGCAGCTTAATAGGAAAAAGTAGGAAGCAAAAGACTTGAGTAGACTTTCCTCCAAAGAAGACATACAAATGGCTAGAGATATGAGCAGATGCTCTACATCACAAAGCATCAGTGAATTGCAAATTGAAATTATAATGATGTAACACTTCACTTCTGTTAGGATGGCTATTTCAAAAAAGATAAAGGTTGGCAAGGATGTTGAGAAACTGGAGCCTTTATTCACTGTTGCAGAGAGTATAAAATGCTATAGCCACAGTAGAGAACTGTATGAAGTTTCCTCAGAAAATTCAAAAATTAAAAATTAAAATTAAATGTGAAACTATTATATGATCCAGCAATCCCCTTTCTAGGTATTTGCTATGGCTTATATCTAGATGTCTTCCCAAGCCTTGTGGAGTCATAGGTGGGTATTTTTAGAGGTGGTTTTATTGAGGGTATAGTGTGTGATGCTGGGATTAAGGATACCCCATCCTGGGTATGAGTGTTACCCATCCCAAGCATGAGTACCCTGAATTAAATGTAAGAAACAGAGTGAAGGCTACTGCTGCTACTGCTGCTGCTGCTGCTTGCTGCTTTGCTGTCTCCTGCTTGCTTACCATGGACTATTTCTCCTCTGTGAAACCTCCCTTCCATTCCACCCTACCTTAAAGCCAGCCAACAATTGAAACCTCTACAAGCTGTGAGCTGAAATAAACTGTTCCTTCTTTAACTTTGGAGGTTTGGTATTTTGTCTCAGCAATGAGAAAAGTAAGTAAGACACTATTTATACAAAAGGATTTAAATTAGGGTTTCGAAGAGGTATTTTCACTCCCATTTTCAATGAGCATTATTCACAACAGTCAAGATATGGAAGCAAGTTAACTGTCATCAATGAATGAATGGATAAGGCAAATGCATGTGTGTGTGTGTGTGTGTGTGTGTAATACACAGTAAGTCTGGATTCTGTGTATGCGTGTACATATATTATAATGGAATAATATTGTCTAATGATAGTTTACATAATAACATGTATTAATACATATATAATGGAAAATTATTTAGTCACATAATGTAAGAAAATCCTGTCATGTATGATAACATAGATGAACCTCAAGATATGTTTCATGAAATAAGCCAGTCACAAAAGGACAAGTTTTGAAAAATTTCACTAACAGAAAGAATATAATGCAGTCAAACCTGTAGAAGCAAAAGGTAGACTTACCAATGGATAGGGAGAAGTGGGAATAGAGAGATGATAGCCAAGGAGTTTAAAATTTCAGTTACACCAAAAAGCAAGTCCTACATATCTACTGTAAGTAACAATAGTTTATTAAACACTTAAAATATTACTAAGGAGATAAATCACATGTTAAATATTCTTAGCACAATGAGAGGGAGTTACTTAGAAAAATATCCAACACTATACAGTCACAAGTCAAAAACAGGATGTGATGAAAAAGGATCATTGAGAGAAATGAAGAATCTTGGAGAATTAAGCACTGCTGACATTTACAAAAATTGCCAGTACATTGTTTGGGAAATAAAGTTAAGGAAAATTTCTTAGAAAATAAATAGAGTTGTGATGTAGAAAATAGAAGACAAAAGGTAGTAAAATTAGAGAATCCTCTAAGATTATATGTCCAATCTATTCTAAAATAAAATTAGATTAAAGAATCATCGGAAGATTCAGGACCTGAAGACAAGGAAAGTATGTGTAGTGAGGTGGGCAAAACAGAGTGAGAATATGAAGAAAGATAGGGTGTAAGAAAATTTCCAAGATGTAAGCCTGAAACTGAAAGTTCTACTAAAGGCCCTTTATTATGAATGATAAAAGACTCTCATAAAAGCATATCTTTAAGCTTTTCAGAACAATGTAAACATATCTTCATGCTTTCAGAGATAGGTGGAAAAAAACCACATGAAAATCCAGAACTCATATAAATCTCTCAAAATAAGAATAGTACTGAATCTATCATCAGCAAAGATAGAATCCAGAAGATAATAGAGGTGTTTTTAAAGTACTGAGGGAATTTAAATTACAACCTATGTTTAAATACCCATATAAACTGTCATTGGAATGCAAAGGAGAATAGGAAGAGTCTCAAACATTAATCCCCCTTGTACCTTTTCTTAGTTGCTTAAGGAAGATTTCATCAAAGAAGGAAATAAATTTAAAAAATGATGAGGGATTTAGAAATCATGAGATGAGATTCATGCAGGAAAAAGTAAAGAAAGATTTTTAGAAAAATCATGAAGATCCAAGAATATAGCCATTTAGTCTGCTAGCCAATAGCTAGTAGAGAAAGTAGCAAGAAAGCAGAAGATTCCACAGGAGATGTCAGCAAGAAAAAAAGAAATAGTAATGTATAGGTTTTGTGATATACTTGGCTATAATAAGAGAAAGCTTACAGATCTGGTAGAAAGTTTGGGTGTGGATTAGTGACAGAATACTGACAACTAAGCAAATAACCATAAAAGGGATAATTACTTGCACTGGAATGAGAACTATGTAATGACATTATGGGGCCCAATTGTGAAGCCTATTAATGTAATCATAATAATACATTTTAAGTATTGATATAGCCAATAAAATATTGTTAAAAGGGAACAGGAAGATAGAACTCATGCAAATAAATGGAAAGGTAACAAAAAGATGGGAGGAGAAAGAGACATAAAAAGACTTAATATAAGTCAGGTACATATACCAACTAACCATAATAAATGTAATCATTATATGCCACAAACATGAACTTTTAAAATAATAATAATAATGAAAATGGGGAAAGGGTATGTAAACATAGAGGGAAGGAGGTGGGTGGGAAGGGGAAGGAGAATTAAAAGCATCAAGATATATTAAGTACACGGTACCTGCTTCCTAAAATGAATGTAGACATCATGCAGAGAAAGTAGATACTAATACAAATAAGCTAATCTTTTTTTGTTGTTTTGTTTTGTTTTTGTTTTTGTTTTCAGCACTGGGTATCGAACTCACAACATTGTGCCTGACAGACAGGCACTTAAGCCACTGAAACAAACTCCCAGCCCTACTAATACAAATAAGAAAGAAAGAAAGAAAGAAAGAAAGAAAGAAAGAAAGAAAGAAAGAAAGAAAGGAAATTAATTTTGGCTTTTTTTTTTTTTTTTGGTAACAGGAATCAAACTCAGAGCCTCACACTTGCTAGGCAGGTGTGTTGCACTGCTGAGCTATATCCCAGGCCCAATATTTTGGAATTTGTAAGTCCCCCAGAGGTCCTGTGTTGAATGCTTCATCTCTGGCCTATGGTGCTAATGGAAAATGGTGGGCCTTTAGTAGGTGGAGCCTACTGGAAGTTAGGTCATTGGCCTATGCCCTTGAAAGCCATAGTTGGGCAAGAGTCCCTTCCCATCTCTCTTTTTGCCTCCCTCCTTCCCCCAGTTGCATGAGGTGAGCAATTTTCTTTGCCATCTGCCAGAACCATGATATAAGAACTTGGCAAATGTCCAAAAGCAATGGAGTCAACCAGGCATTGTTGAAACTTTCTGCAATTATGAGCCAAAATAAACCTTGTTCCCTTTTAAGTTGATTATGTCAGGTATTTTGTCATAGTAATGGAAAGATGTCTAAGAAATACATTTGTCACAAATTTGTAAGTACAGAAAGAGGACAGGGAGTGAGAGAGCTAAAAGCTCATTTATATTATAGGAAATCAATCATTTAAAACTGGAAAACCAAGAAATAGTACAATAGTTGTGTAGCAAGATGAGATTATTAACAGAACAAATAGGTAAAGGAACTGAGTCATTATCTATTAGATAGAAATCAGAAGAGAGGGGTAAAACTGCAGCTTTTCATTATAAACAATACAATTCCTGAACTTTTAGACTACCTATGAGTGTTATTTGAATACACATCAAAATTGTGAAGCAAATTAAGTAATGGGAAATTGCTGATAGAAAGTTTAAAGAAATTTTGATGCAACTGTTTTTGTTTTATACAAATTGGGTGATGATTATATAGAAATCTAGATCTGATTCCATATTTGAGAAACATCTGATGTTCTTGGTTTCATTTTTAAGAGAAGTCATAAATCTTGATCCTTCTTTCTGTGTCTGTTGGGATGTGGCTGATGATTCTAGCAAATGCTTTGCTTGGGAAGCTAGAACATCAGAGATTTCCTCTTGGCAAGAATTGGGTTGTGAATCATCAACACAGGAGCAGAACGTTCTGAGCTAACCCCAACCTCTCCAATAGCACTTGGTGTTCATCAACACTACCAAAATGCCTGGAATCATGATATTATATTAACTTGGGCAGATTAGGGAGAATTTATGTTGTTTTAATCAGGCTTATTGGCTAGAGAAGATGTAATATCTACTTCTTCCATTAGCACACCATCTCAGTGTTCCCCCAAGAAGAGGCTGTTTGGAAAGGAGAGCAACTTCCTACATTTTCTAAAGGTCTCTCATGCATTCCTAGGAATCTTGAGAAGGCAGGAAAAATAACCTGCCAGAAATGGCAATGTTGCATTGAATTAACTTTCAGGAAACTGAGAGAAAGGCACAGTGACTACAGTGTTTATTCATGTATAAAATAAGTGATGAAAGAAAAACATGCAGGAAGACTGAAGGGCAAGGAAAGGGGGCAGGGAAAGGGCTATAGAGAGGGAAGAGATAAAAATTCGATAGTTGGATTAGGTAAGGAATAGAAAAGGGGAATAAATGAAGAAAGAAAGGTTGAAACCTTATAGTATGTGTATCCATGTCCCCAGACTCTTATATGTAATATTATATGACAACCCAACACCTTTTCCTGACCTGGTCCATTTGTCTGTTTCCAATGGAATCAGTATATTCCACCTCTGCCTAAGACTCTGATCACCTCACTCATGGCCAGAAAATTCCTCTCATAGATTCCCCAGGATATATATTCTATCTGGCCTGGGACCACAGGAGCAATTGGCCCAGGCTAATGGGCATCAACTTTATCTGGTCTTAGATAAGTAAATTATCTGGCTTTCCTTATGTTTTCACTCTAGGTGGAAAAAAAAAGACTATGCAATAAGTGGCGCTCTTTATGAAGTGACTCAACGTGCATAATAGGCATCTGTGTACAGCTGGGTTATATTTGAGGGTTAGAGGAATGTAGGTTGGATTGGTGGATGTGGTGTGATATATGGATGTGATCTGGTATATGTGCTTGTGTTCTTGTCTGTGTTTCTCCAGCTTCTCAGTGGTCGAATGTCTGGTTTTCCTTGGCTGTGAGTTCACAGATAAGAAGATCTTTGGCTGTTCCGTCGGCATGTGCAGAGCTAGTTAACCAGTAAACTTCAGTCTCAAGGTGATCAGATTAGAACACAAATGTTTCTTTGTGAGATCCACCATCCCGTAACATTCACTGTGTCCTAATTCCCCAAGTGTGTGACTCATTAGATGACATATTATGAGGAATTACCCTCATCGATGGAATTAAGTTTGCTAATCAGTTGACTTTAAAATCTGATGATTATCCTGGATTATCTGGGTGGCCCTAAGGTAATCACAAGGGTACATGAAAGTGGAAGAAAGAATTGGAATGAAGAATAAGATAACAGTGTGAAAAAGACTTTGCTGACCCCAAGCCATGGAACATGGGATGCTACTAGAAGCCAACAAAGGCAATAACAGATTCTCTTCTATGTCCCCAGAAGGTCAGTAACTTGAGATTAGCCCAGTGAGTTTAGCCCATTCTGGACATGTGACCACAAGAACTGTAAGGTAATAAGTTTTGCCATTTCAAGCTGCTGGTAATTTGTGATAGCAATAGTAGGAAACTAATATACCCTAATGTCAGTATATGCAGAGCTCCCCCACCCCGAACATTGTCAGAGGACAGCAAATATACTGACATCCTGAAATTTGGCAGCCAACAGGAGAAGGAGGCAAAGGTCTTTCTCTTCCATCTATAGACTTTTCCCTTAAATTCCATGCTTTGTGTGGTATTCCCAGCTCTCAGAATATTGTCAGTCATTTCTTTTTCCAGGCCCATATTGTTCTCCTTTCATCAAGGATACCTGATGCTTCCAGTTGCTGAGCTTTTATGGGGTCCTTATTTGTTGTTGGCATTTTTCACTGACAAGTTATATTGGCTTCATTCTATCAAATCAGTTATCATTCATGAGCCTGCTTTCCATCATCTGAATTTGCATTCACACTTTTATGAGCTGTACTCTCCTTAAGGTTTTACAGAGTATAAGATCTTTACACTTATTTTATCTGGATTTCATGAGGGAGAATAACAAGTCATTTAATTAATTATGCTATCTGTTATTTTATAGCTGAGAAAACTAAAACTAAGTGGCTGGGTAATGTGTTGGATTTTAAATACAGCCCCATTTGACTCCCAAGTCTATGTTCTCACGGATTTGTAACCTGGAGTCCGCAGTCTGAAAAGCAAAGAAGCCAGGACTTACAAATGGACAAGAAGCAGCTTCCTGGTGTCCTTACAAGGAAGCATTGTGGAAGAATACCTTGACTTGCTCAAATTTCTTTCTATTAAGTTATCAGACATAGAGCCCTTCCCTTGTGCCTAAAAAGTACCACCCTAGAAATTATGCTTCTCAAATCCTTTATCCCCTTCACCTGTGTGGTTCCAAATGACTGCTTTCTTGTAAACAGGGTATAAAGAGGTGACAGTATATTATTTTCTAGGTTTAAGAAACAGGCTGGCCTCTCCAAACTTTCCTTCTTTCTATTTGCCATTTAAAGGTTGCTGAGTGATGATAACATGATCTGGAAGCAAACTTCTATTGTAATAAACCACTGGAGATTTTGAACTTGTTTGTTAAAGCTGCTAGTACAGTATTAGCTTAACTACAACTCCTGAGTTTATGATGCAAAACCAAGGCACTGGATTAGGACGGCATATATTCGGAGGTAGCAAAACTATTTTGTGCTCAAAAATAGTCTTCATTCCGCCAGGGTGTATGAAGTAGGATTGAAAAATACAGTGACTGCTTAAATTAAAAAAAAAACCTCGTTATTACAGCAAAAGATACATTGCCATTAATTGCCCCCAAAACATTCTGCTTTCTTGTGAGTACACTTACCCATCACTCTTGCCACTTTCCAAAGCCTTTCTGGAAGTCCTCTTTTGTGAGTGTCTTCAACTGTGCTGTTGTGGCTGCATTAGAATCTGTTCTAAATGTTTACTTTTCATGGTCATTTTGACTTTGAGGAATAACCAGAAGTTCCATTGAAACAAAAAGCAGAAACACCAAAACGACACCCAGGATATGGAGACAGATTTATTTAACATCAGATGGGCACTAACAGGGAATCAGCTGTCCCTCAAAATGTCAGACCCCAAAGACCAAGAAAGGGAGGTTTTATTGGGTTGCAAGCAAGAAGCAAAGTACTTGGCTGTCTTTGATTGGTTCGTACAATATGCATCATAGTGACTAGCTGTTTCTAAGAAACAAAAGCAACAGGAACTGTAACCAGAATTATTACCTGGGCAACTAACATACTAGCTAGGAGACATTTTCTGTTACACCACGGTGTCAGATCCAGTTAATAAGGTGGATGAAGAACACTATAATGTTTGTACGATCCTGCCTTTGCAATGAATGACACTTGGCAACATCATTCACTTAATTTTATTTTTAATCACAATTTGTAAAATCAGTCATGAGAGAGAACTTTCAGACCTGCTTCAGAAAGTAGCAAGAATGAATGGAATAAGTGGATTCAAAGTGAGGCAGAGAATTTTGAGGAGGCTTCATGGCAATGCATCTTTTACTCTATAATAAATTTTAAAAATTTTGATCACACCTCATACTGAAGCAGGAGACTGGGGCATGGCAGTGTGGCAGGGGTAATTGTGGAGGCTTGGTAACCACAGGTACAGAGCAGCAGCTCTCAACCTGGTATCTAATAGCAATCTTCTGGCATGAGATCATGCTGAGCCCTGTTCTGATACCAGTCTTCTAGCATCAGATCAAGCCAGTTTTTAAAGGAATGGACTGGATCTAATGTTAGAAATAAGATATAAAATTTGACAGCCATTGACCTCACTGCCATTGCCCTCTTGCTCCTGCAGTGGCCCATCCTGCGTACAGAATGTGTTTTCTCTTTTTCCTTTAGGGAACATTTTCTCCTTGAGAACTTCTTGTGTGCTTCTTTTTGTTCCTCTTTTTAGACCTACGATAAATGTTAAACATTCATGTCCACTCATCGTTCTGACCAATTCTTTGTACAGGAAAGGAAGAACCTGGAAAGTACTGCTGATTGCTACAACACTTAGGAACAATACAGTAGATTTGTCTGTACGGAGGCAGAGTATGCATTTTTCCAAGTGACACAAAGATGACTTATAGTTAAGCAGTGGCCCTGTGTTAAAGGCAAGTGAGCATGTTAATCCCCAGGAATGGGAAGGAGCAATAAGTCCATATTCAGCTCTGCCCTCTACGCATTACCATCTGTCTGTTGAGATGGTATGACAAAACGTGTGGGAAGAGAATCTGAGCATGACACAAGCCAATGATGTTTGAAAAATGTTTTGAAATCTTGGCCGTTGTGTGAGAAAGTGGGGTTTTTTTCCCCTATAGTTTAAAAACTAACTCTCTGATAAAAACACTTTAGAGACAGGAATGAATCTGGTTACAAACCAAAAGCTAAATTTTCCAGCCTGATCTAATTGTTCCAGGAAAAGTACAATGCCATAGGGAAATAAAGAATGGCTAGGCAGAGAATTCAATTAGCCTTTTAAAAAGTGAGCTTGCTGACACTTTTTAAGCTAGAAGTAATCTTTAACTTGCCATTTCCTTTCCTTCCAAAAGTATGAATGTTTAGGTGCTCCGAGCACATTTTCCTAGGGTCCTTCATTGAATTGTGAATCTACTTGCTGGAAGCTTATAAAATGTGGTTATTTAGAGCAAGATATAAAGAGAATGAAGAGGGTGGAAAAAAATTGGGGACAAGAGACTAAGGCTATGAATTCTATGATCTATTTGCTCAAAGTTAACTCAAACACCCGACTAAAGAGAGCAGATACCATGAGAAACAATAGCTCTGTCTTTTCTATCAAACAGGACTCTTGTTTGATAGAATTCCAGTATGGACTCTAGTCTACCATAGGCAATTCCTCCCAAACACACCAAGTTATGAGAAATACCTGCTCAGTTTAGACTCCAGGAACACAGCTAACAACTAAAGATAAGTTACCAACAGCCAAGGACTTTCAGTACCCCATACGCCCACTCTCACCCTCCCTTAACAACCCTGCCCAGCAACCTTTTACGCAGTGTAAACTAGCCAATTGGGATAAATTGTAAATGCTTCTCCTGCATTAGTGATATAAGAGGCAACCTGTTGCCTCATTGCTGGGATGTGCTTGTGCTCTTTTGCAGAAGTAAAATGCCCTCTCAAGAATTCTTGATGTCTGAGTGCTTTATTATCTGCACAGATAAATTGAGCCTGAAAGTTTATTTCCAACGACACTGAGCACGGGACCCTCGTTTGAATGATAAGGGGCTTCTTTCCCCCAACAAATGAAGCATACAAGCACACTGGAGTTTTCCTTTTCATAGCTAAAACCACTAAGAGTAAGGAGTTAGAGGGAATGATAGGGAAGGGCTCTTTCAAGTTACAGCTCAATGAAAAAATGAAATTGCCACTAACATGTTCTATAGATATGAAGGTACAAATGGGCAGCCAGTTTTTCTGAGTTCTGGAAAGTATGAGGTAATGGTTTAAAATCTAAAACATCCCCCAAAATTCTCATGTGTTTGGAGGACGACTGGATCACGGGTGCTGTACTCATCAGTGGATTCATCCATTGGTCAGTTCGGCCACTGAATGTGTTGTTAGGAGGTGGGATTCCAGCTGGAGGCGGGTCACTGGTGACATGGAAGGGTGTATTCTTGTCCTTTGTTCATTGCTTCTCTCTCTGCTTCCTGGCTGTCATGGGATAAGCAGACATCCTCTCCTGGGCCCATCCACCAAGCCCATTTCTGCCTTGGGGCCAGCTGACTTCAAATAGCCCACTGAGAACTGTAAGCCAAACAAACCTCTCAACATTTAAGTTGTGGGCGTTGCTTACTTTGTCCTAGTAATACTCTAGAGAATAGAGGAGTCTCTAGATGTTTTGGAATTTTCCGCTATAAAAGCACAAATAGCTCTTTAACTTAAAACAGTAATGACTTCCCTGGCTTATCCACATCTGGCTGTCAGACTTTGAGTACTATTTCTGCTCTGCCATTGTTGGAATCAAGTCACTAAAAAGGTCAGCATCATTAATACATAGTTTGAAAAAAGTGAAAATGCCAGGCAGAAAACCTATGAGCCTCTAGAGCCTTTGAGCAAAAACTTTGTTCTTGTTTATTTTACTATTATTGTTTTCTCCAAGGAGCAAAATAACCTATGAAAGTTTATAAATAATATGGTTCTGTAAACTTTTTGATCCTAGATGGAAGATGCTTCTGGAACACTCCAGGTAGAAGGAAGCCCACTGATGGTAGAGACTCTACTTCTTCATATCTCAGAGCATATGTGTCTTGGCATGTTCATAAACACTGGAGACTTGGTTGATTTATTACCTTAAAACTTACACACAAGTGGAAATATTGTGCAGAATCAGTGCTCACTGAAGAAGTTCTGGGGTTTATGGCAAAAACTTCAAGGAAGATGTAAATAATCTTATTCATGATCCTGGCTGGATCACGGATAGTTTTATAACCTTAGAACAGTCATGTTAACTAGCAACTTGCTAGGTTTTCTATAATGAAAATTACTTTTTGTCGAATGTAACTTGAAAGAAAGTTGTAATATGTAATTGATCCATAATATTGAAGATTTTTCCCTTCATTTACTGAGGTCTGCTAATTATCAGTTTGATGCCAGTTCTGAGTTAGAAATACAATTATCACATAATAATGGAAAAACTATTATTTTTAAAGTTGCTAAGAATCTTACTTAAACATCAAACTACTTGAAGTTTCATATCATCTAATTTGGTGCTGTTAGCATAATTCGTGACTTTAGATAAATTATGTACATTAATTTGATTGTCTACTGGTTTGCTCTGTATTAGTCTAGGCCTCAATTTCCTTATTTTAAAAGATGATTTCAAAGACCCTTTACAGTGATGATTCTAAAGAAGACAGCATAAATATAACAGCATGTAGTACTCTGCATATTTTGATCCCAGCTTGTGATGATGAACAAAATGACGGCTATCACCACTTAAGACTGTGAATTTTGTATTAACCCAATGCTACCATCTTCAAATATAAAGCACTAAAAAAACCCACAAATGATTACAATAGAATATTTTGGCTATTTGTTTATCAAGCAATTAGCTATGGAGCAACAGTCTTTAAGAACTGAGAACCAAGAATGGTCTGTGGTAGTGTTAGCATTACAAGGTAAGATTGAAAAATACAGTGAATATTTAAACTTTTAAAATTTATTGCAGTAAAAATCACCTTGCTATTAATCACTCTTGAAATGCTTTCTTTCATTTCAAAAACACTTATCCCATCATTCTTGCCCCTTTCTGAAGCACTTCTGGACATCTTTTTTCATGAGTGTCTTTGGTTGCACAGCCCTGGCTGCCTCAATGTTCTGAATGGATTCAAAATGTTTGTACCAAAGTCGTATGTGCCAGATCCAGTGAATAAGGTAGATGAGGACACA
The DNA here is from genome assembly GCA_004363535.1 of Dasyprocta punctata. Taxonomy (NCBI): domain Eukaryota; kingdom Metazoa; phylum Chordata; class Mammalia; order Rodentia; family Dasyproctidae; genus Dasyprocta; species Dasyprocta punctata. Next base: position 123,963 of record RJWM01001243.1, read on the forward strand.
TTATAATGTCTCTACAACCCTGCCTTCCTGTAGGATTATACTCAGAAGCAGCATTCACCATCTATTTGATTATATCTTGTAAAGACACAAAACAAGAGCTCTGGAGCTGCTTCAGAAAGTGGTAAGAATAACGGAATAAGTTTGAAGTGAGGGGAGTATTTTGAAGAGGGTTGATGGCATTGTGTCTTTTACTGGAATAATTTTTTCATTTAAACATTCACTGTGTATTTTGATCACACTTTTTATAAATGCCACCTGGGGAAAGAAAGCTGATGACAAATTCTCCCTGCTTAACATTTTTTGCTAGGGTAGCCCTGGTTCTAAACCTATTTTGAAATGTGAAACAGGCATTAGTCACCATGAAAATTATTTCATTGGAACACAGACAAGAACAGTGATTAGCATGTTATGATAAAGAAGCTTCACTTACTAGTCATAATTACTACTAGGAATAATCAGTCATATGATTACTAATACTGTTTTGTATTGAAGCAGAGGAGAGAACACTCACACAAAGTTGATTAAAAGGGTCCAATGGTGGAGAATTCTATCAACATGCTTTCTCATGTATTTACTAAAACGTGAGGCTCTTTCCCAGAGATTTTGCATTAGCCTGTTTTTAAGATCTATACAACATAACATTCATTGCATAAAATCATTGGTCTTCCCAAAAAGATATTTTGTCTTTCCTGCACTTCCTTAAATCATCACTTACTAAGGGCTTAGATTAAGTCAGGCTTGGAGCTTGACACTGTAAGAAATGAATTCATTCACTCCATTTTCTGAAACCATCACACAGTTTTTAAAATTTTATTTTAAAACAAAACAAAACAAAACAAAACAAAACAAAACAGACTAAAAACAATTGTACAGAATTTCAAATCAACATATTAGGAGATTAACAACGGTTACTATATTGTGTATTGTTGTCTTCAAAGTCGTTGCTCAGATTACAAGATATAGGCATGAAAAAATGATAAAATGAAAGCACAAACCATCTTTTGATGAACTAACAGAGATTAATAGTGTGATTATCTATCTTGTGTGTGTGTGTGTATATATATATATATATAATCTTTTTTCTTCTTTATTTTCTCCTTTCCCTCATCCCAGTTGTTCTTTCCTTTTGAACTATTTCTTCCCCTTTCAAAAAATCTATTGTACATTTTGAGTCTTATTTACTCTTTCAGTCTTTAACACTAAGGGGACAATACAATGTTGACACATGCAAGTCTGATTTATTTCCCATTTCTTATTACATCATGATATTGTATTAAAAATAAATAAGATACTTTAAATAACTGGTCTATTTCTTATTTATATATTATAATTAGTGTACCTTATATCTTTGTCTATATCAATAAATATAACTTAATTATGTATTGCTGGAAGTGGGATCATTGTATCAAAAGATATTTAATTTATAGAGTTCAAGCCTATTTCAGTATTGTGTTCTATAGACTTTGGGCAAGTTTGTATTTCCACCATTGATACAGTACTTTCTTACAGACTAACAAGTAAGTCTTAATTCACCTTGAAGTAACATTCATATTATTGAGTTAATTGAAGCCAGTGTTCATTTATTTATGTATTTATTTTTAATTTTATTTTAAAGAGAAAAAATTCAAAACACAATAATTAGGGGGTAACGATGGTATATATATTACACATGGTTATCGTCAAATCAGTTATTCAGAGAATAAGACATCTGCATTTAATCATCTGAACAATACTAGCACAAACTTTTCTCCTCAGTGGGCTCAGAAAAACCAGCAGTATAACTATCTGAACTATCTTTTTATATATATATATATAGTTTCTTTCAGCTTCTCACACCACTGAGACAATATGATGTTTACACATGTGTGTCTGATTTATTTCACTAATGAGTATTTCACTAATGAGTCTCAAGTTGCTTCCATTTACCTGTAAATGTCTCAAGTTATCCTTCTTAATGGCTTGGTAGTACTCCATTGTATAAAAATACCACATCTTTTTTATCCATTCCTCAGTCGATGGGCATTTAGGTTGTTTCCAAGATCTGGCTGTTACAAATTGTGCTGCTATGGACATGGGTGCACATATATTGCTGTGGTATGATGTTTTTAATTCTTTTGGGAAAATACCCAGAAGGGGAATAGCTGAATCAAATGGGACCTCCAATTCTAGTTTTTTGAGGAATCTATACACTGATTTCCACAGTGGGTGTACCAGTCTACACTCTCACAAACAGTGGAGAAGGGTTCCTTTTTCCCTAGAGTCCTTTAAGCATTTGTTGTTGCTTGATTTCTTGATGATAACCATTCTTTCTTGGGTGAGATGGAATCTCAGTGTTGTTTTGACGTGCATCTCTTGAATGATCAGTGATATTGAACATTTTTTCATGTATTTATTTGCTGTTTGTTTCATCTGAGAAGTGTGTATTCATCTCAGCTGCCTATTTTTGGATTGGGTCTTTAAATTTGGGAGAACTGATTTTTTTGAGCTCTTTATATGTTCTTGATAGTAATCCTTTGTCTGAGGCACAACTGCAAACATTTTCTCTTACATTGTAGGTTGTCTTTTCACTCTGTTGGTGATTTCTCTTGCTGTGCAAAAGTTTTTTAATAAAATATACCAATTGTTGATTCTTTGTGACAGTTCCTGTGCAATTGGGGTTTTGTTCATAAAGTCTAGTAGGTCTTCAGGAATTTTACCTACTCTATCTACCAGCAGATTTATTATTTCTGTTTTAATATTTAGATCTTTAATCCATTCAGAATTTAGTCTAGTGCATGGTGAAAGATATGGGTCCAATATTAGTCTTTGGTATGTGCGGAGCCAGTTTTTCCAGCAACATTTATTAAAGATACTATCTTTCTTCCAATGAATGCGTGTAGCACCTTTGTCAAAGATAAGGTGGCTTAGTGTGTCTCGAGTTGTTTTTGCATCTTCTAGTCCGTTTCATTGGTCTTCTGTTGTTTTGCAAGTACCATGCTGTTTCTTTTTAATTTTAAAGATAGGAAAATCCAATAAAACATAACAGAACAAAGTCAATCAAAATGAAGCAGTAGAACTGGTACAGAACTTCAAAGAAAGATACTATGAAAACAATAGCTACTATAGTATATCTTGTTATTTTCAGAATAGTTGACCATTCCAACAGGTAAAGTAAAATTAAACCAAAAACAAAACACAATAAAGCCTATAAAAACAGAATATAAAATAAAGCAAAAAAAATTAATCAGAATATAGCAAAGCAATGTGAATAATATTGGGTCTCGAAGACAAAACAGAAGAGAATACCCCATATTTGCTACATTGCCTACTGTCACCTTCCAAAGAGATGCTCAGGCTGCTGGCCCCAGGCCTGCAAAATCAATGAAACAATACTAGCATTTAGTTGCTTTATGTACCTTAGTTGCTATCAATTTAGCCAGACCTCCGAACCAGCAGGTTACTTACAGGGTGGTGGTGCAGTAGTCCTTCGTGCTGTAGGCATTCGGGAGGTGCATGTTTCTCTTCCTGGAGTCCATGCTGGCCGCGCAGTCCCCAGGAAGGCAGACTAGCTGTCTTCTGGTTGGAGCCACTCTGACCCAGCAGGGTGGGTTCTTGAGAGGCCCATCTCTTATCACAGTAGCTTCATAGTATCATTTCAAGTCAGAGAGTGTGATGCCCCCTGTCTTGCCTTTGTTGCCTAGCATTGCCTTTGCTATTGTAGGTCTCTTCTGGTTCCAGATAAATTTTAAGATTGTTTTCTCTAATTCTGCAAGACAAGTTATTGGAATTTTGATTGGGATTGCATTGAATCTGTATAACAGCTTTGGAAGTATGATCATTTTCACTCTATTGGTTTTTCCTACTGAAGACCACAGGATATCTCTCCATTTTCTAATATCTTCTGCAATCTCCTTTTCAGAGTACTGTAGTTTTCAAAGTAGAGGTCTTTTACATCTTTTGTTAAATTAATTCCTAGGTATTTCATTTTTCATCAACATTTTTGCTTAAACTAATATTTAACATTTTGTTTATAATTAAGGCATGCATTATGCTCTAATCTAATTAAAGGTATGCTTGCTTGTCTTCTTTATTGCAAGCCTGACCCTACCTTTTGTACATAATAGGTGTTCAACGGACATTTGGAGGATAGAGACAGTAACCAATACCAACTGCAGAAAATTAAGCAATGAGAATACTATTATCTCTAAAATTATAATGTAATTGAGGGGAAAAATATGCACTCATTTATTAAAATTCAATTACATAAGACCTTTGGGAATAATATTTGTTGCATCTGCCTCAATTAACTAGCGTGAATAAATAATTGCATCTCTTTAAAAACATACTTACGTTAAGTCAGGCAAAGCAGCAGTGCAGGCTCAAATACTGATACACAAGCATTAGCTGCAACACTGTCTTATGAATCAAAGATTCCCCAGACAGCTGAGGATCAGGGAGATACCAAAAACAACCTTGTAAATTCCCAGCCTTGTTGTGTGCAAATAAAACTCTCTGTAGATGACCTTCTCAAATAAAGTCCAAGTTCTGCAAAGCTTTAGCAAAAGTCAAGATTGTTTCAACTTTCTGTGTGCAGTGCTGGGGTTGAGATTGGATTCACAGGTTGGGAATGTCCCTTAGCTATGATGTGTGAATCCCACTTAGGTCTTGGGGTGCTTCACTGCGGACCTATCACCATCCATTGTGCTCTAGGCACCAACACTGGATACTTAACAGAGGGGACAGAATATCTGAGCATAGGTAGCAGTGTGGGAAGAAGGGGAAGGATTATTTACCAAGGCACAAACAGAGCTGAATGTTCTCTCTGAAAGTACTGACCTACGTAGATTTTACCCTACTTGCAAGATAAAAGTTAACGTGCCACATTTCTGTAAGTGCAGATTAGCAACATATCCATGCACTGGAATCAGCTCTTGGAACTGAGATTGGAGATTTGCACAACAGCTGCACTGCAGCAGGCTGTATTACAGGTGAAAATCCTGAGCTGAGGGAACGTGATCTTTTCTTATTTCTTTTTTTACATATGAAAATACTTCTGATTTTTTCATACTATCAATCGCTATCAAATTTTATATATTCATTCACTCATGGCATGCATGTATTGGTCTCCATCAGTTAGTTTAAGATTCGTGTGTTTTCAGTACAAGAAATTTTATAGTCATATTGGGGATTTGATACCTATACATAATATAACTTGTTTCTTTTTTTAAAAAATTTTTACTTCCTCCCCCTTTCCCTCCTCCTCTAATTCCTCTTTCCCCCTCTTTATTCTTATTGGTATTATTAATCTCAGTTCATGTTTATGGCATATAATGTCCACATTCTTTGAGGTTATTAAGAGCCTATACATGGCATATCTTCACTCTACCTCTTTCCCCATCCTCTCTCTCTTCCCTTACCCTTGGTGCCTGAACCTCTTTCCATATGCAAGAAATTCATCCCCTTATCTTCTTCTATATTTCCTTTATTTTTCTCTTAGTTTATACTTACTATTACTCAAATGAGAGATACCATTCAGAGTTCAAGCTTGTGTCTGATTTATTTAACATAGCATTATATTTTCTAAGTGCATCCATTTTCCTACAAATGTCTCAAATTTGTCCTTTTATAGTCAAGTAGTATTCTATTATAGAACTGCAATTGCACAATAAATAGTAAAGATCAACAAATGGGATTATATTAGAATAAAAAAACTCCTGTACAGCAAAAGAATCAATTAGTAAAGTGAAGACTCAACCTACAGAATGGGAAAAAATTTGCCAGCTATTCCTCAGAGAGAGTACTAATATCTAGAATAAATAAAGAACTCAAAAAAAATTAGACCACCTAAAATTAAACACTCAGTCAAGAAATGGGCAAGTGAAATGAACAGATACTTCACAGAGGGAGAAGTACAGATGGCAAACAAGTATATGAAAAAATGTTCAACATCCCTGGCCATCAGAGAGACACAAATTAAAACAATGCTAAGATTTCATCTTACTTTAGACAGAATGATAAACAAGAAGAAACCAAAAGATAAGAAATGCTCTTATGGCTCTAGTGTAGAAGGAACCCTCCTACATTGGCAGGAATATGAACTAGTGAAACCATTATGGAAATCATTGTGGAGATTTCTCAAAGAACAGAAATTAGAAATTCCATTTGACCCAGTTATCCCCCTTCTAAGTATTTTCTCCAGAGAGCCTAAGACATCATACTACACTGATATATGCATACCAATTTTTATAGCAGCAGAATTTATAATAGCTAAATCCTGAAATAAGTACATATACTCACCAGCAGGTGATTGGATAAAGAAAATGTAGGGCCCAATCTTTTCTAATGGTCAGTAAACTTCCTTGTTCATTGCTCTAGACTAGAAGGACACCCCATCTCTATCTTCCAGGATGTTTATATACAATTATACTGGAAGAGATAGTCTTGGACAAAGTCCATACCTCTATTCATAGCAAATGCAGGAATGTAAGAGATTCATAAAGAAATCACAAACACAGGGATCCTATATTTAGCCACAGAGACAAGTACATGCATGCATGCATACATGCATGCATGAATGAATGAGTATGTGAAATTAGACAGTGATTGATAGTATGAAAAAAACCAGAAGTATGGGCATGAAGATTGGTATAGAAGGATATTCTCAATAGGTTTATCAGAAAAATCTTTTAGGAGAAGGTAACATTTGACCTGAGAACTGAAAGATACTAGGGGCAGAGCAATACAAATATCTGCCAAACAGTGTTCTATACCAAAAAGGCAACAATTGTCAACATCAGATGTAGGAGAAAAGTGCCTGGTGTGTTCAGGGACAGCAAGAAAACTAGTGTAGCATGAACAGAACGATAAACAGAAGAAAATGAGGTTGGAGACTGAGCAGGGAACCACATATGCCATATGCTCACAGTGATCCCAGCATGACAAAGGAAGAACTGTCTTCAGATTTCAAATTGGATAGGTCACATTAGGAACCCAATGTATAAATAAATGAATTAATAAACTAATGATTGAATGACTCCTCGCCCATTTCTCTGAGTTGAATGGCCATAGGATGGGAAGAAGTTGAGAAATCATTTTGAACTATGGCCAGTCTTTGAGGGACAGAAGCCTCACAAAGAAAAGCAATGAGGGAGGTGAGGAACTAGACCTGAAGAACCTATAGTGAAAAGAGATTCCAGGACAGCTGGGCTGGGGTCTTGAGCTAGGTCATGTGTGTAAATGATGGGACTCCAGATTCCCAAAAAGGAATAAACCACCCAGAAACAGTGACTTAACACTGCTTCATTTACCTAGTAATAACTCTCTGCTCCCTGTCCCTTCCCCAGCTTCACTTGTAAGTTTTTCTCCTACCTTCTTCTATGTCATTCCCTTTAACCACTTCTTGTTTTGATCTCTCCTCCCTGAAAATTTCATTGCTCAGATAATTTGTCATAGTCAACCTCAACCTCATCTAGCATGTGAAAGCTTCTTTCTCTCACCTTTGTATACTCCCTTGATTCTGGTCTTCCTCTTCCTCTGACACGCTGTAGTTACTGCCTCTCACAGATGCTAGAGAAGATAGAAAGAGAGAAGAAGCTTCCTTCTTCCCCTGTTCTGGGAGGGGTTAAACAGCCTTCCCTTCTCAGGTGGGATCCACAGTTTGTGGCCTATGGATGATGGGAGAATGGAAGAGGCAGTCCCAATCCAGCAACACCATGGGAGAAAACTAACTGTCCCAGATTTCATGGTGAGAGCCATGCAGCATTCACACAGTGTCTGGCACATAGTAGAAGCTTTACACATGTTTGTGAGCGTAATGAATGTGCATTATAATTAACATAGTTGTCTTGGAGTATTTGGCATGAATGTTTATACCTAAATTAGGCAGCATCACAAAGCCAGGGTTTTCTTTCATGAGCTCAAGGAAAAAAGTTGTTTTGCTTTGTTTACAGGCAGCAATTACTATAGCAGCACAGAAACTGGTTTCTGTGTTCTTACCACCAAACCAAAGAATGTGTGATAGACAAGATATAAACGGAATAATCTCAGATAACATTTCTAGACAAAAACAACAAAGGAAAGCATCGAGAGACCCAAAAGAAGTATAAGTAAATTCACCTCTACTATAGGTTGGCTGCGGTGAGTTCTCAGTTTTCTTTGACTTCTATCACAATTGTAAGCCTTCTATTACATTCCCAATGAACCTCTCTTCCCAGGATGCCATTGACTGCCATTAGCATTTCACTGGATCTGACAAGTTGGGGCCAATTTTCTTTCTTCTTTCATCAAACACTATTTGATGGCCTTCCAGGTGCCAAGTGCTGTGCTAAGTTTCAGCTCTTAAACCTTCTGCAAACACGCAGGAATCCAAAGAGAATGGAAGGACACTGTGTCCACATAACCACATTTCAGGGTTACAGGCCAACAATGGACACATTTGTGGGGTACAAGGAGGTGCAGAGCAGGGAGTATTAGTGACCCACAAGGGTGAAGGTCAGAGCTAGGACAGGAGTCAGAAGAGGCTTTAGGTAGTGACACATCAGCAGGCAGCACCTTGAATGAGGGATATTTCCTAGGTAGAAAGGTATAGGGAAGGCATGACTCCTCAAGAAGTAACAAGCAATTCAGGGTGGTAAAAATGGGGAACGGTACAAGTGGGGAGGAATGTGCACTCTAAAACTCACTTGTTGAAAATTTGTTCCCCAAATTCATATGCTAAGGATATTTTCAGGGAAGGACTTTGGGAGGTGATTAACATTATGTGAGGTCATGAGTGTGGGGTGCCCACCTTGCTCTCTCACAAGGTGATGCCTTCTACCATGTGCTGATGCAGCAAGAAGGCCTTCATCAGATGCCACACCATGCTCTTGGGCTTCCTAACGTCTGGAGCAGTGAGCCAAATAGACTTCTCTTCTTTACAAACAACTCAGTCTGTGGTATTCAGTTATAGCAACAGCAGTGGGATGAGACAGAAGAACTGAGGAGACAAGACCACTAAGAGACAAAGCTACACAACTGATCAGCAAGGAAGTTGGGTGTGGTGGCCCACACCTGTAAACTCAGCACTCAAGAGGCTGAGGCAGGAAGATTGCCATGAGTTTGAGGCCAGCCTGGGCTACAAAGTGAGTTCAAGGACAGCCTGAACTACTTAGTGAGACCCGGTCTCAAAGCAAACAAATAAACACAAAAAATCATCTGGGGAATCATTTCTGCAGATGCTCATAGGAAAATAGTGCAGTGCTATTATTATGGAAGAACTTAATCAAGAATACTCCGTCTTTTTTTTTTTTGTCTTTCTTTTTTAGTTATCGGAAACTTTTACAGAAGAAACTATACCTCCATTGGAGCAGTGCATACTAGCACATGTATATGCATGTGTGCGTATAAATCCACTCAGTGCTACAACTCATCCAAAAGCTGTAGAAAGTCAGCAGATAGTTATTGCATTACAAAATGGATGGATTTTTTAAATAAGGATTTTTACTTTTTTTTATTTTAAAGAGAAAAGATGATAAAAATGATGCAAAATTTCAAAACAAGACAGTAGGAGAGTAACAATGGCTAATATATTGCATATTGTTATCTTTAAAGTAGTTGCTCTTATTACAAGATACAGTCATGAAAAATTGATCATACAATATTGGCATGAACATTTCTTTTCAATGAACTGATAGAAATTAGTAATATAACTATCTTAACTATCTCTATGTATATATATATATATATATATATATATATATATATATATATTCTCCCTTCCTTTTTTTCTTATTTACTCCATCAAAGTTTGTCTTTCCTTTTGAATAGTTTCTTTTCATTTCACAATACTTACTGTGCATTTTGGATCTTATTTACTCTTTCTGCTTCTTAAACTAGGGGAACAATATGATGTTTACACATGTGAATCTGATTTATTTTACTTATGGGTATTGTCTCAAGTTGCATCCATTTTCCTATAAATGTCTCACTTAATCTTCTTTATATACTCCATTATTTAAAAAAACACATTTTTTTAATCCATTCCATGGTTGATGGTCATTTGGGTTGTTTCAAAGATTTAGCTATTACAAATTGTGCTGCTATAAACATGGGTGCACATATATCTCTTCTAGTAGATTTAGTATTTCTGTTTAATACTTAGATCTTCAATCCTTTTTGACTTGAGTTTAGTGCATGGTGATAAGCATGGTTATAGTTTAAGTGTTTGGCATGTGGAAAGCCAGTTTTTCCAACACTATTTATTAAAGAGGCTATCTTTTTTCCAGTGAACGTGTCTGACCCGTTTGTCAAAGATAAGTTGGCTGAGTGTGTTTGTGGTTGTTTCTGCATTTTCTAATCAGTTCCACTGATCCTTAGGTCTGTTTTTTTGCCAGTACCATGCTGATTTTATCATAGTAGATTTGTAGTATAATTTCAAGTCAGGGATTGTGATGCCTCCTGCTTTACCTTTGTTGCCCAGAGCAGATTTTGCTATTCTAGGTTTCTTCTGTTTCCAAATGAACTTTATGAATGTTTTCTCTAGTTGTGTGAGTTATACTAATAATATTTTGATCAGGATTGCATTAAATCCATGTAATAATTTTGGGAGTATGGTCATTTTCACTATGTTGGTTCTTCCTATCCACAAGCAAGTGATATCTTTCCATTTTTTGGTATCCTCTTCAATATCCTTTTTTAGAGTATTGTAATTTTCAGTGCGTAGATCTTTTATTTCCTTTGTTAGATTGATTCCTAAGTATTTGGTATTTTTGGATGCTATCATGAAGGGTGCGGTTTTCCTAATTTCTCTCTCAGTGAGTTTGTTGTTTGTGTATAGGAATGCTCTTGATTTTTGAGTGTTGACTTTGTAGCCAGCTACACTACTGATCTTGCTTATTAAATCTACCAGTTTTTTAGTGGAGTTTTTGGGGTTTTCTGTGTAAAGTATTACGCCATCTGTGAATAATAATAATTTAATTTCTTCCATTTCTATACTTATTTATTTCTCTCTCTTGTCTAATTGCTCTGGCTAATGTTTCCAGAACTATATTTAATAGAACTAGTGATAGTGAACATCCTTGTCTTGTTCCTGATTTTAGGGTGAAAGCTTTCAGTTTATGTCTGTTTAGTAAGATGTTGGATGCTGCATTTTTGTAGATGGCTTTTATTAGATTGCAGTAAAGACCATTTATTCTGATTTTCTGCAGGGTTTTTATAATAAATGGGTGTTGAACTTTGTCAAAAGATTTTTCTGCATCTATTGAGATGGTCACATGATTTTTGTCTTTGACTCTCTTGATATGGTATATTACTTTTATTGATTTGCATCTGTTGAATCATTCCTGCATTCCTGGATGAATCCAACTTAGTCATGGTGTATAATCTTCTTAATGATTTGCTGCATTCTGTTTGCTAGTATCTTCTTGAGGACTCTTGCATCTATGTTCATTAGGGATGTTGGTCTGTAGTACTTTTTTTCTGATTGGGTCTTTCTCTGGTTTTGATATCAGGGTAATACTTCCTCCAACAATGAGTTATGGAGAATTGCTTCCCTTTCAGTTTCATTAAAGAGTTTGAGGAGCATTGGTATTAAATCTTCTCTGCATTTTTTATAGAATTCAACTGTGAATTCATCAGGACCTGGGCTTTTCTTTGCTGGTAATTTTTCATTACATTTTCAATCTCATTAACTGACATTGACTTATTCAGAATTTTTATATCTTGATTCAGCTCTGATAATTCATATGTATCTAGGAATCTGTCCATTTCGTCTGTGTTTTCTATCCTATGAGAGTAAAGATTTTCAAAGTCGGTATTGATGATCTTCTGAATTTCCACAGGATCTGTAGTGATTTTACCCTTTTCTTTGAATTTAAGTCTTTTCTTTCCTTTTTTTGATAAGATTGGCTAAGGGTTTATCAATATTATTCATTATTTCAAAGAACCAACTCTTTGATTCATTAATTCCTTATTTTCTTAGACTCAACTGTGTTGATTTCTGCTCTGATCTTTCTAAATTCATCCCTTTAACGGGTTTTAGGCTTGTCTTGCTCCTCTTTGTCTAGAACCTTGTTGTTCGATATTAGGTTGTTTATTTGTACTCATTCTATTTTCCTGATGTGAGACTTCACCACTATAAATTTCTCTCTTACAACTGTTTTCATGGCATCCCATAAGTTCTGGAATGTTTTATCTGCATTCTTGTTTAGTTGAACATATTGTTTGCTTTCTTCTTTTATTTCATCTGTGACTCCTTGGTTGTTTAAGAGCGTGTTATTTAATTTCCATGTGTTTATGGAGTTTTTGCAGCTTCTTTGGCCATTAATTTCCAATTTCATTTCACAATGGTCAGATAACATGCATTGAATAATTTCAATTCCTTTGCATTTACTTAATCATGTTCTGTGGTCAAGTATATGATCTATTTTAGAGAACATCCCATATGCAGCTGAAAAGAGTGTGTATTCTGATAATATTGGGTGGAACAGTCTGAAAACATCTACTAGGTCCATTTGTTCACAGGTTTGGTTCAGTTCTACTATTTCTTTGCTGATTTTTATCTAGCTGAGCTATCTCTTTGTGATAATGGGGTTTTAAGGTCTCCCATTAGAGTTGTGCTATTGCTTATTTGATTTTTCATATCTATTAATAATTGCCTAATATAGTTGGGTGCTCCTGCACTTGATGCATAGATATTTATGATTGTTATCTCTTCCTCTTGAAGTTTCCCCCTAACAAGTATGTAGTGACCTTCTTTATCTCTTTTGCTCATTCTTGATTTCACATTGTTTGCAAGCAGAATAAATGTTCCTGCTTTTTCCTGGGTTCCTGTTGCATGGAGTATTGTTTTCCATTCTTTGACTTTCAGTCTATGAGTTTCTTTTTGAGTTAAATGTGTTTCTTGTATACAGCATATTGTTGGATCTTGTTTCTTGAACCATTCTGCCAGTCAGTTTCTTTTGATTTTTGAATGGAGGCCTTTTACATTGATGGTTGTAACTGGTATGTATTGTCTTATTTTTGTCATGATGTTTTCCTGCTGTTGTTTCCCTGCTATTCGCCTCTATATAATTGCTTGCTTTGATGGATGTTTTCTTTCTATTGTTGTTCTTCGAATAATGGTCATTTTTATCTCTGTATAGAATATCTTTCAGTACTCTTTTAGGGTTAGCTTGATGGTCATGAATTTCTTCAAGTGTACTTTGTCATGGAAGTATCTTATTTCTCCATTAATCTTGAAAGATAGTTTTGTGGGGTATGTCATTCTGTGTTGGAAATTGTTTTCTTTCAGGGCTTGAAATACTTCACTCCAAACTCTTACTTACTTGATGGTTTGTATGAGAAGTCTGCTGTGATTCTGATGTGTTTCCTTTATAGGTGACATGTTTCTTTTCTCTAACAGTTTTTAATATTCTGTTCTTGTGTTGAATTTCTGGAATCTTGATTATTGTATGTCTTGGTGTAGTTTTATTTGGTCTTGGCTGTTTGGAGTTCTATATGCTTCAATATTTCTATGTCAATTTCTTTATCCACACTAGGAAAGTTTTCTGCCATTATTTCTATGATTTTTTTAATGGCATTTGCTCTTTCTCCAGTTTTCTCATTGACACAAATCAATCTTTTTTTTTTAAAGGAAATTAGTTTTATTCAAAAGGCAGCACCCTGGAAGATGGAGGGAGATATGGTCTCTAGAGCCTCTTCTTATTTTTACTTTTTAAAATTTTTAATTATTTTATTTTATTTTAAAAAAACAAACAAGTTAAGACAGAATAAAGCCACTCAAAACAAAACATTGGAAGTGATGAAGGACTTCAAAACAAAATAATAGGAAATCAACAATGACTACCAGGATGCCTCTTGTTTTCTTCAAAATAGCTGGCCATATCATCAGACATAATAAAATTAAACAAAACAGAACAGAATAAAACTAATCAAAACAAAACAATGAAAATGATGCAGGACTTCAAAACGAGATAGGAAATCACCAATAGCTGCCATAATATATCTTATTACCTTTGAAATAGCTGTCCATGCCATCAGGTATAAAAAAACAAATAGACAAAATAGAATAAAACCAAACAATGAAAACAATACACGAGTTTAAAACAAGATAATAGGGAATGAATAATGGCTACCATGTTCAGAAGGAAATTCTTCATATTTGCTATTGTGCATATTGTTATCCCCCAAATAGATGCCCAGACCACTGGCCTTATGCCTATAAAGTCAATCAAATACTAAACACTACAAGCATTAAGTTGTTTTTTTCTACCTCAGTAGATACCCTCCCAGCCTATGTTTCTCTCAATCAGCCGGCTGCCTACCGAGTTGTGGGGGAGACTCTTGGCTCTTCCTGCCTCCCAGTCAGAGTTCTGGCAGGCTCACAGGAAGGAACTGGCTTCCTGTTTTTCATCCCCATGGCCCACAACTACTGCTGACTCACAAGAAGAGGTTGTGTTCTTGTTTCTACTCCTGGCAAATCACATGGCTGCCACTGGTTCCTAGGAAAGAGCTGGATTTTTGTTTCTGTTCCCCACAGCCTGCGACTGCTACTGACTCACAGGAAAGGATTGGCTTCTTGTTTCTCTTCTCCATTGGCCCAAGACTGGCACTGGCTCACAGAAAGGGATTGGCTTCTTGTTTTTCCTCCCCATGGCCTGCAACTACTGCTGACTCACAGGAAGGGGTTGGTTTCTTGTTTCTCCCCCTGGTGGTCCTCATGGTTGCTCCTGGCTCACAGGAAGGGGCTGTGGAGTTAAGATGGGTAGTGGACAGGATAAAGTGATGAATGAGGATAAAGTGATGAAAGAGGCAAGGGTGGCGGTCAAAGGATAATCTCTTAAGTTTTGGGAAACTGGAGGACACAGGAGGGAAAGAATGAAATAGAATATGAAGGTGTAATCAGAAAGGGAAGAGACAGTGTTTACTCACTTGAAAGTTTAAATTCAAGAAGTAGTTGAGGAAAGAAGAAAAGAAGAAAATAAAAAAGAAAGATTAGAAGCCTAAACAATGAAAAAAAAAAAGAAGGAAGAAAGAGAAGGAAAACAGAAAGGAAAAGAAGAAAAGAAAGAAAGTAAAGGAGACCAGGGAAAAAGAAGTAAAAAAAAAAGTGCCAAAACAAAAATAACACAGAATACAAAACAAAACAAGATAATATCCAATCAGACAGGGAATGGATAACCAATCAGACAAACAAGGGAGAATAAAAGTAGCAAAACACCTCTGGTGTTTGTAGTTCTGTGATAGTGTCCCTGCTAGATCCCAGAAATGTGCTGGATGTGGAGCTGATCTTGGCCTCTGGATGTGAAGGCCAAGACTGATCTGTTAGTGGAGTTCTCCAGAGCCCAACTGCTGCTCCTTGCTGCTGCTTCAGACACTTCCACACCACAGGTCTCACTGATTACTCTGCCCTCCAAAGGCGTGTGTGTACCTGATCATCCAGAGCTGGCTGTCCTGGACCTCAGGGGCCTCCAGTGGGTTTGCCCATCAAAGCTGTGTGTCAAACTTTTGCATTTTAAAATAAAGTTTGCTTAGAATTTTTCATTATAAAAGTTATCACATGTTTTATTACAGAAAGTTAGAGAGATTAGATAACTCGACAAAAACAGAATCCAGAGAGAAAAGCATACATTTCCCAAAAAAGAATTATTAATATTTTGAATATTTCCTTTTAGACTTTCATCCTATGTATCACTTTTATGTGTTTGTTTGCCAAAATGCTAAGTCTGAGTGGTTTTTAGTCTGAAGAGAAAGAAATGGTTTAATAAGATTTCACCTCAAATAGATGGTTATAAAGGTCATTTGACAATACTTACTGACTTTCTATTATAAGCTAAGAGCCTGACACATATTAATATAATCGTGCAGTAAATATAATAAGCATAGCATCTGCCCATGCAGGTTACCATGGAAATGCAAAGGCCTGGAGATGGGAGGTGAGGGCTGTCATGGGGACATGCAATACTAACAAGACTTTGGCTCTTTTAACAAAAACTCCCCTCGCTCTGTTCATTCCCTTCACAGCCACAAAGGCACCTATCAAGCATTCTCTTCAGAAAGGCTGTGAGCTCAAGTAGTGCTTCCTGATTGAAACAAACAGGACGTGTTTGAGGTTGGCCTTTCCTCCTAATCCCTGGACCAGCATTCACTTCTTGAGCTCACTTTCCTCTGGCACAAGTGCTTCCTGCTGCTACCTGCCTCCTACCACCACCACAGCCAGAGAACAGGAAGCTGGAGGAGGGCCTGCCAGAGCCTCAACCTAACAAGCCCCTTTCTTCCCACCACAGACCTCAGAAGACACAGGTCACAGGGAGTGAACCCCTCAAGGTTGAGCACACCATGTGTTGGCCATTGTCCTGAAAAACCGAAGCTGTCACTCCTCAGTCCCCACCAAAAGAGCAAGTTACCATGAATAGGAGAAGCAAATAGGTTAGTGAGACTGTGTGAGATCTGGCATCACATAGAACGGAATTCCTGGTCTCTAATCCTCCACTGGCAAACAGAAGTCATGTCTACCACCTCGGGCAACCCAACCCTTCAAATTAGACTTTTAGAAAGCCATTTCTCAAAAGGAAGGCCTGTGGTTTCACAAATCCCATGCCTAAAAACACTAAATCTTCCCTACATTAAACCAGGCCACACAATTATTAATTGTGAATCATATCTTAGTAACATACTCGTATCAGAATTCCCTGCAACCTGGTAGGTGTCGTTATGAGACACTGGCCGGTCAGGGTTAATGAATTATTTAGGGTTAGACTCAGGTTAAGGGACAGCATACTGATTGGGTTATCACAACAAGGCCTCAGAGAAGCCAGAAACAGCAAGGGGTGCCAAACAGTTTGTAGGACAAAGTTACAAGAGTAAACTTTCCTTACTTATCACCATATAGATCCAGAAAAATCACAATCGCAGTTGTTCTCATAGTAACTGATAATTCCATGAACTTTAGAATCTACTCAGGCAGTCACATGCCTCTGTTGGCAGCCCTAAAAGACTTTGAATGTGGGAAATTCCTTTGACTCTGGTTAAAAATTACCTAACACATGCTGGATAACAAGTGTGAGAGGAAAAACCTGGACTCCAAACCACAATATATGAGTTAGTGTCCTTTCTAGCAGTCTGACTTTGAGTAAGTGCTGCTTCTCTAGATTTTAATAACATTCAGCATTATTCATTATGATGCTTGCTTGTCTGTATAACATATTCCCTAGCTGTCTCTCTTTCCTATTACTTTCCACTAAGCACAGACAAAAATTTTGATTTCTATTTTGTTCGCTAAATTCATGATTTTGATTCCCCATAAATGACCACACTTCCAGTCTGACCACTGCAGGACAGACACAATAATGAGCTTCTTTAAGAGCCCTCAGGAGACCCCAAAGGAGACACTGTTTCATAAATTGTGAAAGCTCTGTGCGATTGTGAGATGTGCTGATTGCATGAGAATTTTATTTGTTAGGGTCCCATATTCAGTGAAACTCAGAGAACAAAAGAAAAAGAAACAAGAAGCCATCAGCAGCAATATTAACTCTGGCAGTAGGACTGAGAGGCCAGAGAGGGAGGGAAGGGCAGACTTCAAATTCTCACTTTCTACCACTGTCCAGTAGTACTGTGGAGGATTTTTGCATTGATACGTTCAGATTGTTTTCAAATTGGGAAGCAAGCACACACAACACACCTTGTGTACTAACCTGGGATGCCATGGGCCTAGGTCAAGCTTTGCCTCTGTGCTCTTCATTCCATCAGTGGTGACAAAATAAATAATGAAACCTTTCCTATTTTTACACTACAAGTTGAGTTTTTTGAGAAGTATATTATTCTCAGAACAATCTCAACATGATCAGGGTAATCATTATTAACTGTGTATGATTGGTAGAAAAACTGAGACCAAAGAAAATTAATAATTTACCCGAGATTTCAAGCACATTGAACAAGTTAAAACTAGAATTCATAGGACCCAACTGGTGCCATTGACCGTGAGTGAAATCTCTGGAGTGCTGAAACTGTCCCTCAAAATTGTCTACTCTCTGTCCCGAACAGAGAACTAGGACGCAGGAAAGCTGTTCCCCAGGTATAGATGGCTACCAGGATACTGGTCACTCCCTCTCACAGACTCACTCAGTCATGGAGTCCCAATGTGTGGCTGAAAGAACATGGACAACTTACTGGCTTGAATCTGATTCCTTACCACTAAATGGGGGTACGACTTTGAATAGCCTCCTAATCTTCCTGAAAGCTATATGCTTCCTAACCAAGTGGGACAGACAACACACCTCAGGTGCAGGCATTTTGAGGACACCTAAAGGCATACTGTGTACTAACTCTCTTTGTAAACTAACACATTTCATAAATATCAGGTAAGTTATTTGATTACAAGCTTCTGAAGGCTACTTTGCAGAGGCATAGATATCAACAGCCAGCAAGAAGATGCAAAATTCTAGGAGGAAAAGAACAAAATTATTGTCAAAAGAAGTAAAGAAATAGCCCCACTCTATGAGCCTCTCTGTGTGCAATAACTGAGCCCTGGTATTCTTTAAAATCTATTTACTTTTCCCTCCCTGCATTTCATCCCAGCCGTGACAGTCATTCAATCAGCACAGCCATCAGCGCAAATAAATTTTACTTTATGAGTCCTGAGCCCGAAGTTCCCACAGTACCATAAAAACTGATATAAACGCTTCTCTTCCTAGTCACCAAAAACGAAGCATTCAAATATCCAGCTTCCTGTTAAGCTTGGTAAAATTATTTTTACCAAAGAATTTAGGAACCTAAAAGCCTTCAGTGTGCTGACTATATATGGATTAATTAGAACATCGCATCCTTCTGTATATTTGATGGTAACTCAAAAATATTTCTGAAGGCCTGTTTTGCAAAAACACCACAGATCTGGAATGAGGGAGAATGTGCTATGGAAAGATATAATAAGTGGTCACTGTAGGGAATCTGTCTAAAGGAAAGCACCCATCACGAAAAAGCGAACTCACAGAACAACCAAACTCAACCCAGGTCTGAAGCAGGATTCACTGGAGTTGGGCTGTATGGGGGTCATGGTGCTCCTACCCCGTGGAACCCCTGAAATGAAAACCACTCCCTTCTCTACATCGGAAAATAGATTTCCTAATGCTGATCTTATAATTTATAAAATTTCGCAGCTTTGTTTTAATAGCTTGTCTTTAGATAGAGATTTTTAATTCTCCTAACATGATTCCTGTTCTATTGAATTTTCTTGCCTCTTTGTATTGCCTACAACATCTAGCACAATGTTGGATAGAAAGAATAGTAGACATCTCTGATGTACTTTTAACTTTAAAGGAGAAAATTCTAAGATTTAAGTGTGATGTTCCTCAGCATATTTGTTAGATTTTTTAGTCAAATTTAGGAGCATGTCTTTCTTTTCTAGTTGTTATAAATGTTTAACTTTTATTCAGTACCATTGTGCATCCATTGAGTTACTTACTTGATATTCCTCCTTGAATCTGTCAATATGTTGAGTTGCTTTATTGATTTCCTAATGCTGATGGTTCTCTGCATTTTTGGAGAAAAAAACAAATCTTTCCTTGATCACAACGAACTTTCAAAAATTACTAAGTGGCCAAGTTCAGTTTCCCTATATTTTGTGAAGTTTTCATTTATATTCATAAATGGGAGTTTTAATTTCATTATTTTTCTTGTCTTTTGTTTTGCTATGTAAGTTAGGATAGTTTTATGAATTAATGAGTTGTTTTTCCTTTCTTTTCACTGAAAAAGTGCTTATAACATGAATAGTATGTGTAAATTCTTCATCTGATGAGTCAAGTGTTTTCAACATTTGTATAGAAACCAATTTATTAATCCTAGTATTAAAATATCATTATAAATTTTATTTACTTGTTCTATTGGATTCTAATAAAATAATCTCGCACTTGATTTTGTATTTGTCAATTTATGTTTGTAGTGTTTAATAATTCTTATATGTTTCAGATTATTGCTTTTTTCATTAAAAATAAATTTTTTGTCTATTAATAATTGTGCATTAAAACTTGTATTTATCTGTTATTAATATTATATCAGATTTCACTTTTTGTAATACTTATCTTAAATACTTTTACTTAAAATTTTATAAGTTCTTACTTTTTAGATACATAAATAATGGATTGTTTCAACTTAATTTGAAATTTTCGGCCTTGTACTCTTTGTATTTATTTTGATAATTGAAATATACGAACTTTCAGTGTGTTTTCCACTTTTCATGTCATGTTTATCAGTTTATTTTTCATATCCCATCCAACTTCCTTTCTTTCCCTTTCTCCATCTATTCATTTAAATTTATGTATGTATTTTTCTCTTACTTTTCAACATAAGTAGCCAATAAAGCCTAATTCTAATGAATATTCCTTATTTGCCAATGTTTAATTTCAATCCACTTCATTTTTAATATTATTCTACTTTACTTTCACCTAGTTTTAAAGCATCTCAAAATAGCCTTTCTTTTTGGTTATTGTTTATATAATCAATAGTTACTTTGATTTTCTACCATGTTGACCAATTTCTCTATTATCCATTATTGTTTGTATTGTTTGTAACCTTTTTGCTGGAGTAGTTCTCATTTTTCTGAGGTTCACTGTTTAGTACCTTTTTCTGTGAATGTTTGTCATTGGTAAACTCTGTTTTCTTTTGTACTAAAATAACTTTATTTCACCAAGTCTTTGTATTACAGCTTAGCTGAATATTTTGTAGATATTATTCTATTTTATTTTGGCTCGATTTTGTTGAAGTAGGTTAAGACCCTTAATAGTTTTCCTTGTGGATACTCTTTTCCCTGGTACTAACACATTTTATTTTTCTTCATTTTTCTTATCCAGCAGTTTCACCATAAAATTCATCCTCTTTGAGATTGCTTGTACAATTTTAGTATGAGGACTCATATCTTTCAATTTTTTAAAAATTTATTTCAAAAAGGATAAAACGAAGGAAAATAAAACAGAATAAAACCAATCAAAAATAAACCAGCATAAGTGATACGGGACTTCAAAATCTTACAAAACCAACGATAGTTATCATAATGCCTTTTGTTGTCTTCAAAATAGCTGCAGATACTTTCGGACATAGAAAAATTGAACA
The DNA here is from genome assembly GCA_004363535.1 of Dasyprocta punctata. Classification (NCBI taxonomy): domain Eukaryota; kingdom Metazoa; phylum Chordata; class Mammalia; order Rodentia; family Dasyproctidae; genus Dasyprocta; species Dasyprocta punctata. The sequence continues at coordinate 145,020 of RJWM01001243.1, forward strand.
GAATGGGATAGAATAGAAACAATAAAACTAACACAGTGAATGCAATAAGGGTCTTCAAATCAAGCCACTAGTAAATTCAAAATGGCTGCCATAGTTTGTCTTGTTCTCTTTCAAATAGTTGCTCATGTCATCAGATTTAACATAATCAAACAAAGCAAAAGAGAATAAAGCCCAACCCAGCAAAACAATGAAAATGATATGGTGTCCTTGCCAAAACTGCTTCCTGGTGAGGCCTGGGTCTTCCCCACCAGAATGCAGCAGGCTCATGGAGAGAGGCTTGGGTGTGGCTGTCCCCACTCCCACTCTGGCAGCAGCCTGTGCACAGCACTGGTTTCTAGGCACTGACTGCCCATTTCATACCTCAGTTTTGAAAAATTACAAAAAATGTCTTTTCAATATTGTCTTAACCCTATTTTTTCAAACAGAATATTATTAAATGTTTTCATTCTAACTTCTACACCTTTTTCTCTTGAGAGTATTGCATGTTTCTAGCACTCTTTCCTGCACTGTGGCTATTTTATTCATATTTTTTCCTTTTGTTAGTCAATTTTGCCTGTATTTTACTGTTTAATGTTTATCTTGAGATTTTAATCTAGTTATGTTGCTTTATTTTTAAACATTTTAATTTTCTTCTGCTTTTCTTGTACTATTTTGGTTTTGCCTTATGATTTCTATTCCTTCTTTTGATGTTCTAAAGTGAAATTTTAAAATTTGGGGGAGTTCTTTTTCACTCAAGTGATCATTTTGTTGCCAAATTTCCCTGAGGATTTGCTTGTATCACTTGTCATTTTGACTCTAGTATTGACTAGAAGTTGTTGTGGTCGGTGGGATTCTGTTGTGATTTGTGGAAATGAACCCACAAACTGTTTTCATATTGGTCTCTACCAGGGCTTCAGGGTTTCTCCACAGCTGATCAGTTCTGCTCTGATTTCTAAATAGGAGGTCCCTGCACTCATGAGTAGGATAAATTCAGTTTACACATGGTACTTGCTTAATTTTGAGGTTCTGAATTCTTCTTGTTCACAGCTTTTCCATACAGGCCCAGGGTGTACCTAGTTCTTGAGGAATGTATGTGGAGTTCTGTTAACACCTTTTCCATAGACAGAATCTGCCTTCCAGATTCTCAGCAGTAAGCAGGACTCTTTCTTGTGACTGCTCAGTGACTCAAATGGCTTTAGACCTCATTGCCTGTGCACCATGAACATACAAAGCCCAAGACTCACCCTATGATGCTTGTGTTCAGAACCCATGAGCCATTGTGTATCTCTCAGCCCTTCCCTCCTCCTTTTGACTTGAAGATTCTCTTTATGTCACTGTTGATTTCCTCTTTTGAGTTTAGAAATTTAACTTTCTTGTAACTTTGTGTTTAGAGCATCAGAAAGTTCCTTCAACTGGATTTCCATTGTCTTCAAAATGGAGTTTGGTAGCACTTAGTATACTACCTCTAGGTTTCCAGCACTGCAGTACCCACAAAGAAATATCACCTGCAGTTATCCAAAGCTGTACTCAGCTATTCAATCAATGTTTAGCCTAAGTTTCTACTGTAAACCTCTAGCTGGCTCAATTTTTTCTCTGGTTGCTACTGCATAATTAATATATTTTAAAACCTTTTCCCTTTAATGTTAAGATATCTCAAATTTTCTGGATATTTACATAGAGATAATATGAACTTTTAAATCAGAGAGACTTTGGTAATTATGCCACCAAATCCAATCACTGCGTGACCCTGAAAAATTCAACTAAGTCCTCTGATCTATTGCTTCTTCAGATAGTAACTTAAGATAAAACTATCTTCTTTGGAGTGGGGGTGTGGCTCAGTGGAAGAGAGCTTGCCTAGAATGCCTGAGGCCCCTGGTTTTATTCCCATTGCTGGAAAAAATTATATATAGTAAAGTGAATATATTTACTATGTAGTACAATGTTCTACTTTATTCAGCTTGTACAACTATTTATATAGAGCCAGCTGATTTTAAGGCACATGATTAGAATTGTCCAATTCAGCAAATAAAAATGGAGAACTCTCAGTTAAACCTGAATTTCAGATAAATAATAAATAATATTTTGGTATATGTATGTCTCAGATATTATTTGGTGCTTCTTTATACTAAAACTAATCACTGCTTCTCTGAGATTCAAATTTAACTGGATGTCATGCATTTCATTCGTCAAACCTAAACTGGACCCACCTATTCTACTTTAAGCAATAAGGGCCATTTATGAAAAATCTCCTGCATATGGGCTCCATTTTGTGAGTATCATTTTTAAACAAGAAAGATAAGTTCAGTTGTGTTTTTCATGTGGAATCTTCAGCGAAAAGCATAAAGGACTTTTAAATTGAATGGCTCGATCCTACCACTCAAGTCTAAGCATAGTTCTTATTTGATCTGTTCTTCCTTGGATTTGATTAGCCATGTTTGTAGTGATGATGACAACAGTATAGAGTTCTCAGACATTGTTTAAGTCAGCTGAGTTTAAAAGGAAAGTTCTGTCAAGCCTGAACACATGGTAAGTTAGGAAGTTAGTCCTTCAGGCAAGGACGTTTTCTTGTCTGTATTTTCTGTTCGCTCTATTGCCTCTAGTGGTTACTTTAAATAACAACTAAGTTACTCATCAGCTGGAGAGCCCTGGACAAAACATTTTCTCTCAAGGGTCTGTTTCCCATCAGAAATCTACAGATATCCATTGCAAGTCACTTCCACTTCAGAGACTGCTGTGCTGTGAAACAGGACAGCATTGTACATACAGTACGTAGTTCTCTAGTGGCAGGACTGAGACAACAAAGGTTTCCAAAACACAAAGGCAAGAACTGGACCATGAACCACTAGAACAGGTGAAGAAAATCCTCTCTTCTGAAGGACGCTGAAGTGGTTCTTGGTGAAACGGGGCTGCTTTTTCAAGCCATTTGCAGAGGTCTTTGCCTAACAAGAGTGCTATCCCAGGCCCTGTCCCCTAAACAGAGCTCTTCATTTCCCCATTTTTTTTGCCTATATTTTGTGGCTTGGAAGTGCCTCAACCTTTAAGTCCAAGACTAGAGAGGTGCTGTTATACTCAGATAAACAAGAAAGATGGGTATCACTCTACAGATTTTTCCATTTCTAGTACAAGTCTAGCCAAGGTTGCTGAGGAGTTGATACCAAGAACAAACTAAATCCCAGAGAGAAGTCATTTGCTACTTGTTAATTTCTTTTCTATTCGCTTACTTTTGGGACCAGGGAATATCAATACTAAACTTAGTCATAGAATTGAATACAGCTCAGTTGACAAACCACAGTCCAGAAAAAAAAAAAAAAAAAAAAAAAAAAAAAAAAAAAAAAAAAAAAAAAAAAAAAAAAAAAAAAAAAAAAAAGCAAAAGAACTAAAGAAGAAGGAGAAAATGGAAACAAGAAAAAAATACCCTATGAAATTCTCTGTTTTGGAATCCAGAATGGATTTGCATAGAATTATCTTGCTTTAGGTAGCAAACTATCCTTGAAAAGTTGTACATAATGAAATGCATAGAAAACAGACTCGTGTATCTCTGGCTGCCATTAAAACTGAAGCACTGCATGTTCATCGTTTGTCTTTGCAATGGTTCCTGCCACCCTGCATTTCTCTACTATAGTATTTAAAGCAAATCTCCATAAAATCAAGGTTCCATTTATAGTGAGATTACTCATCATTCCTGCCTTTCAACCTCCCAACATTTTCCACCCCCAGAGACAGTTGTGTGAAGTGGGAAGAGGGAATTTGGGACAAATTACTTTGTCATCCTGTGCCTCCAAGGCCCCCATGCATGAAGGAATAATAGTATCTATCTATAGATTACTTGTTGCTGTTCTATCCTCCCCCAGAACGCCATCATTCCCTTTGTCACCCTCAGCAGTTTTGTAAAGGAGTAGATGAATATCTATATTTCCCATGACCTATAATTTTGAGACAAAAGGTTGCATCTGTCTCTTTGATCACCATTTTCCTCACACCTATCACAATGTTTGCCATTTGGTGCAAGGTAATAAGATGTATCTTTTATTGGTATTACTGTCTAGCCCAGGATCACAAATTCTGTCAATTCTCATTACTCATGGCAGTTGAGTTCTATAAAGTCATTGCAAGCATTGGATTAGCAAATAGTGGCTTAGTGCTCCTAGAAGAAGTACAAAGTGAGATTCCTTTGAGCCTATCTGGTCACAACATTTTTGTCAACTGATCAATACATCCCTTATTTTACGTGTGTTTTTGTTTAAAGACAACTTATTTGATATGCATTCTTGGTTCATTTACATTCCACTTAGGGCCACTTGTCATTTCTCTCACCCTTCGACTTAAGGCCTCAGTTCAAATTTTGGCTTCTACATGAAATGTTTCCTTTCCTTACAAATCTTCCTCTTTGCTTATTCAACTCCTCCACTTCCTTTAAGTATCCTCTTTTAGAGATGCCTTTCTAAATTCACTGAGAAAGAAAGAATTCTTCTCTGTCATAAAATATGCTTTGTAACCGCATTAGCAATCATTACAGAATTATTTGAATGTTATTTAGATCTATTATTTATTTCAATCAGCTTATGCTATCTTGATGTCAGAAGTCAATTTTTTTTAACCTCTGAAAACCCAATGGTTCCAGCACTGATCTTTACTTACAAGTGATCAATAGTTGCTTTTAAAAAATGAATTAAATTGATTTTCTCTTAGGACTGAAAGTAGGTTATGGAAAGCAGAGATCCTCAGAATTACATTTGCACTGGTTTATCAATCCAGCTATCTCCTCTTAGCACAGCTAAGAGTGCCAGTAAGCCTGGGCCCTGACTTTGTCCTACTTCTACACCAAGACCTCTATACTCTGAAGGCAGAAATCAAGTTTTTGACACTGTGGAAACCGAGACCTGCTCTTTGTAAAGCATGAAATCAAACATTAAGTTCCTTCCTTACTGGAAATTCCTGCTAAACCAGCTCTCTAGGCCACAAATAATCCTTGTTCTTTGGAGGAAATAAACTCAGGATTTATGGCTGGTCAGTCAAAATGTCCTGTTTCTAGGTTTCACTTGATAAATGACACTATACCCCCAGATCTTGGATGGTGAGCTCAGACTTATAACCACAGTGGGTATGGCCTCCAGGGGACGCTAGCTTGTGGGACCAAAGAGGATTTTCTTCAGAAACCTTCAGCAGGAGCCATGTGGAGAGCTAATAAATCATGAAGGAGTAGTAACAAAATCCCTCCTATCCAATTCATATTGCTCTCAACTATGAGAGTATTTGAGATACTTGTGTTCTTGACTGTCTTCCCTTCACTTGACAAGGCGACAAGGCAGTGAAATGGGGGAAATGGTGAAGATGAATATGAACGAGATTAACAAAAGATTCTTCAAGATGATTCATTACATCATGCATGGATGCCTTTGGGTTAATGAGAAATTATCTCCAGAACACTCTCGTATGGCTGCACATAACTGATGAGACTCTCAGACAAAGCAACCAAACCCTCAAGTATGGTATGCAGAATTAGTCTCACTCATTTCCATCTGGTAAGTTGCTTAAACAGCAGTGTAAAGATGTCAGCCCGCAATCGTATGGTATTGGGAAGGACAGATGTCCTACCCATGGAGCACTAGTAAAGGAATTCTTCAGGAATTTCACAGCCCATCATCCAACAGGCTTTATTTCTCATAGACCCACTCATTCATCAATGGTTGTGAACAGAGCAATCCATCTTATTTCAAGAGATTGAATTCCAAGGAACTACATTCTCAGAACTTTTGAGATTCAGAGCTGAAAGGGACCTTAATCATTGATGTAGTCTAGTTTTAAAGAGAAACTTTTGTACTCATAAAAGTTGAATCTCACAGGAGACAATTGTGAAATACTCAAAGATATAAAATCAAGGTTATTAAAACTCAGATATACTAACATGAAAACCCACATTTTCTCTCCCATATCACCTTCCACCAGGTAAATGTGCTGGATTATTCCTGGGGGCTGGCACTCTGCTTGCTCTGTTCCTTGCTCCCCTCCCCAGGCTGTGTCTGCTTTCCTAAGGCTGAAGACCTGAAGTCTGCCTTCCTTGAAATCCCAACAAGTGAGGTTTTAGTGCTAGATCTAGAATGCAGAGCAGAAACAATAATTATTAAGGTCCCTGTAGCAGCAATGTGCTGTTGTATGACATATATAGACTTCAGAAGATATGCGATGTGACACTGTCCAGCAGTTCCCAGGTGTCCGTGTGCAAATTGTATCATTTGGTGTTGCAGCAATTGAAAATATCAGTGATGGTTTTCTGCAGTTCTTTAAATTCCTTGATTTCCAGAACACCAAGATGAGGAACTTCCCTGACCTTCTCACAGCTTCAGATTGCAATTTCTCATATTAAATTTCCTCCTGCTTGAAATGCAGAATAATTCCTGATCTTGGACCCTCCTGTGACTGATGCCACCTCTTTCTACAAGGCTGTCTCTCTCTGAGTTGTCAGTCACATCTGTGCCTCTCAAGGGCTATAAGCATGGTGCAGAACCTGCCCCAGGTGACAGTAAAACAGTTCCTTCAGAAAAAATTGCTCCCAAAAAACAAAGAACTTCTTTGACAAGATTCAGATCTTACTATAGAGACACATAACTCGATGTTTTAGGGAATTATTTCCTTAAGATGCACCATATCATTGATAGAGAGGTGGCAACCTTAGAGTACAAACAGGTGGATGAGAAGTTTGAGAAATCTGTGGGTGTCATGGATCCCTTTGAAAGCCTTGGAAAACCTAGAACTGTTTTCTGTATAATGTTTTAAAATGCATAAAATAAAATATACTTTATTTCAAAACAATTACATTTACATACAGTTCTCAAAACATTAAAAATCAAAAATTCTGTAGAAATGTGTGCATATATATTCTCAATGAACTCAAGAAGCAACGATGCCAAACTACATTTTTTTTAAATTTTATTTTGAAGAGAATAAAACAAAACAGAACAGGAGAAAGGAGATCAGGACAAAACAATGCAAGCAACACAAGATTTCAAAACAAGAGAACAGGAAATCAACAGTGGCTACCATAATGTCTCTTATTTTCTTTGAAATAGCTGTCCATATCTTCACAATGAATTCAAACAAAACACAATAGTATAAAACCAATAAAAACAAAAGAATGAAAGTGTTACAGGCCTTCAAAATCCAACAATAGGAAAAAAATCAACAATGGCTACCGTAATGTCTCTTGTTCTCCTCAAAGTAGCTGTCCATCCTTTCACACATATTGAAATCAAATAATAGAGAAGAGACAAAGAACAATCAAAACAAAGGATAAAATCATCACTGGACTTCACAACAAGAAGATAGGAAATCAGCAATGGCTACCATAATGTCTCGTTTTGTTCATTGAATACATAGTAAGTATCAGAATTTCAAAGTAGTGATGGTTAAGCACAAAATTTTGATGCAGCTGTTCAACAATCATAATGCAACAGGGTTTATAGTGGGGAGTCACCATTATATTTGGTTTTTTAAAACCTTTATTGTTAAGGGAAATAAATGATAAATCTCAATTAGGAGTTAGTAAAAATAATGTTATAACTTTTTTTTTCTATCCAAACTCATGAACACAAAACAAAAAACTCCTTATCTACATGTGTGGGAGATCATTGTTCATGTTCCAAAGTACTTGAAAAACTTCTGGTGGTTGGAACTGTCTCTAGAACCTGCTACCAAAATGGGGACATGGCTATAATCCACAATCTATAATGAAATATTCTTGGGGAGACAAAGAATACTCACACACAATGAATGCATTTCCTACAGTTTCTTTAGACAAAGGTCAAAATACTGAACAAAAATCCATTTTCCAATGTCAGACTTGTCTGAGGTAAGTGAGATGTGGAAGGGATGACACTCTTCACTGAAAGGCGAGGCCAGCATACCTTCTTAACACGTCTTCCCATCACAAGGAAGGAAGAAAAGAACAAATGAGCTCGTGTCATCAGCATGTATTATAGTCATTGTTGAGATCTTCCCAAAAAGTTGGAGGGGAAATAAAACATTGAAAACCTATTCCTTATTTTCCATTTTGAAAGGAAATTACCACATTTGATGCAAATATTAATCCTGATCTCCCCCAACCCTGGAAAAGTGCAAGCATTGTGGTAATCCTTAATAGTAAAGCAAAGAAAATCAATTTCACTCAAATGGTCTGAAAAATATGCTAGAAATCTCAGTTCCTTTGAACAACAGAAATTTGCTTGAATATTTAAGCAAGCATTTGTTCTTCAGAAACAAAATGTTCAGCTCTAGTGGTTGCCACAGCAACTGCCTGAGCTAAAAATACAGTATCTGCCATGAGAAGAAAAAGTATGTACCAAGCAGGAAAGGGAAGAGAAAATGGGAAATCTCCCAAAAGAAAATAATTGACAGAAATCAGTCCATAAAGACAAGGAAGAAAACGTTTCTCATGGAAAGTCTTTTCCCATGGGGCAATGTGCGTGGGTAGAAACCTACATCTTTTCCATCCCAAAGTATTAATTCTTCTCTTTCCTACTTTCCTACAACTACACACACACGCACGCACACAGACACACACACACACACACACACACACACACTTCACATCACATCACATCACATCCACACTGCGTGTGGGCAGCTCACTCCTCTGAGGATAATCCCTGTCCAAGGTACAGGTACAGCTAGCAGGGGTGGGCTCTCCACATCACCAAGTCTAACCCTCTTCTCACTGTTCCTGCCTCTAGTTTGGCCAGGCCTCAGGTTTCCCTTCCTATTAAGAGACTGAATAAGTACTTAATCCTCCTAATGCATTTGTCACTGTCTCTCAGGTACCCCGACAATTTCTAAGCTTTGGCTAATGCTGCCCCACCACTTGGAAATATATGCTTTTCCATTTTAATCTACTCCATTCCTCATCTACATGTGGCTTGCTTTAAAGCACGCCTGCTTCTTGCAGCTATCCTTGGTTTCAGGTCTCTCCTTTCTCTGAAATATTCTTTCAAAGATAACTGACACCATAATTTTTGTTTGTGCATTCATTTAGTCTATATCCTGAGAGCAACAATTTGCAAGAGACTTCTACTCTACTCCCCAAGGTGCTCAGCACAGCATCCAAAGCACATTTGTTGATAAAAACCTTTCCACCGTGGAAAAGGAAGAGGAAGACTGAATCATGGGGCAGCCTTTGCCTCTGTGGAAAATCTGCAAGTCAAGACACTGAGATTTACCTATAATGGCAACTTGTAGATTAAATACAATTTTAGGGATTAGCTCTACTGTAAATGCTTCTGCAAAAGAATGCCAAGCCCCTTCAAACCTAAAGAAACTTTACTCCCCCCTCCACCATGTACTGCTTTTGTCTAAGGTGCACCATAGTAAAATGAAAACTGATTTAATAATAATATCATATTCCAACTACTCTGGAATATTTTAAGTCATGATTCTACACTGCTGTAGAAAGACTAGAGATTTGGAACCAGAAGAGCAAGTTCTGGTACCCAGCTCTACCTGCCTTCCCATTGGACTACAGACAAATGCATGAATATATATTTCTTCATTTGGAGGAAGAGGTTATATTGGTTATTCTGAGAATCAAATGGATGAAGATGTTAACATGCCTTGAAAAATATAGCCTGTTGTGCAAATTGTAGGTATCACTGTGAGTTAGCTCTCTCCAACAAATAAAACCCAAAATGCATTCCTCCTAATCCCCCAAGCCTATTTTTATTCCTATTTCTTTTAGGTTCATTTTAACTTTCTAAATTCTTTTAACTCTCCTTAAATTAACAGCTAATTTGCATGATTGGCTTTGTCACAGGCACTGTGCCAGGCAACCATGCTTGATATCTTTGCAACTCAACTTGCAACTGAAGGCCAGGCCAAACTAGAGGCAAATGCAAAGAGAAGAGGATTAGCTTTGGGGACAGTGTGGCAGAGATTCAAGTCTTTGTCGCTGTACCTGTACTATTTTCCAGGATGATTTTCAGCACTATTAACAGTATAATATGTAAGATGATGATGTTTTGTATTTGCATAGCAGCTCCCTGTACAAAAAACATTCTCACATTCACACTCACTCCTCCAGCACTATTGGTTCCAGAACCTACTCCAGGGAAGTTGTGCTAGAATGGAAAAGAACTGAACACGAAGACCAGTGCTATCATCTAGCAGCCCTTGCCATATACCCACTCCCTCTCTGGAGGGAAAGCCAACAAATTTGTCCCCAGCTGCAGGATAAAACTACCCCTCAAAGCCTGCCCAAGAACAAAATGTCAGCCTTCCTGCTGAGCCACAGATGCATGTCACCCATGTCATGCCCCTGTTCTACATTGATGAGTGTTTCTAGTTGGCACTGAGGAGTCTGCTGAGAGATGCTGGGAAGAAGGAGATGCTGCCCTGGAATTCAGCCACCTCTTGGGCCTCCTTGGCACATGCATTGCAAATCAGACTCCTTTGAAGTTTCTTCAATGCTTTGGACTACAATGGACTTGCGTGTAAAGTTTTTGTCTCTATTATCCTCTTAGAAAAGGAGCCTCACTATGGTTAACATGCTTGGCTCTTTCTTGTACCTATAGAATGTGTATAATTATGATCAATCAGCAGGCTGAAAGAATTCTCTTAAGACTTCCTACACAAATGGTCTGAAATAGCCCAGGTTCTGTCTTCAAGAGTCTAATTCATACTGAGTTCTTGAGGTGAATTTGAATTCCATTTCTTTAAGTTATCTAAAGCATTCAAATCTCAAAAGGCCTCAGGAGTATTGGTTGGTCTCAGAAATAAGACTGCAAAATCCAGGCACGGTAAAAATTTTATTTCCTCATTTATCCTGATAATTGTTTCATAAGCATGTACCAAGGGCTATCTTGTTCCACCAGCAGCTTTCTACTGGTGATAACATAATGTTCAGCTCTAGAAAAAGGGATAGTGAGAAGTGGGAAGGGGGTGCTACTGTCAGAAATGAGTAATTGAGGAGTCAGCTAGTATTTTTGTGGGTACACCTTTATGTTCTGAAGTTGTAAGGTCTTGGGTTTGAAACTCACTTTTGTCACTTTCTAGCTGTGTAGTTTTGAGGAAGTTGTATAACCTCTGAGACTCAATTTTTTTCATCATAAAATGGAAATAATTATGATATCCATTCATTTTGTTATTTTAGGTCAGTAAAAGGACCTAAGCACTTGTCTTAGTGCCTGGTGCAAAGGAAGGGCATAGTAAATATTGAGAAAAAATAGATATTTTTGAGGGACTGTTTATTTTTATATTATCTAACCCATTCACATTTTTTAGCAATAAAACAGGCTCTGGATTAAGCACCAGTCATCAAAATACCAATAGCCTACAGTGCCCATTTCTGAGTAGATAATGCCTACTTTTGGACTGAGACTGGGATTAATATATGTACCTCACTATTGGTAAAGGTAAAGGCTAGGTTCAGGAAGGGGCAGTGTTATGGTTGATACATTGTGTCAATTTGAGAACTTTAGAAGCTTGACTGAGAGACTCAGCAGGGAGCCAGGGTTCTTACTTTGTAAATATACTTATCCTGTGCAAAGGAAGGCAAGGGGATTTGTGAATGCTACACCCATCCTGGGTTGGGGGTGTCCTGTGTACAATATAAGGGAGAAAAAGAGGCATGCTCTTGCCCCCTTTTTAGCTCTGGCCACATTTGCTTGCTGCTGCCTTGAAGTGTTGTTCCAGTGCCATGCCACCCTGCCTTGGAGCCAGCTGATTATGGACTGAAACCTCCTGGAGACCATATAGACTGGAATAAGGAGGCTGGAGTCCTTATAAGGTAAACTCCAGTCTCTTTACATACATTTGAAAGATATGAAAGGTACGAATGCAGATAGGTTTGCATTTTAGACAGATCATCTGTTTATAGGCTGGAGGATCGACTCAAAGGGATATGGTGGGAAGACTGAGATCATGCTTTCAAGAACAGCATCAAGACCCATGCAGGGTAAGTATGGGGTCCCCACAAGCATATCATATTGAAACTGAAGAAAACCAGAGACTAACAAAATTTTAAAGATAGTCAGAAAATAAATACTTAATACTTTTGAAAAAGCAACAATAAAACTGTCAGCTGATTTGCCTACAAAAACAGTAGATGCCGTATTTAAAGTACTGAAAGAAAATAACTGGTAATCTAGAATTCTGGGCCCAGTAAACATACCTCCCCACAATAAATATCAATAAAGACATGTATGTGGATTATCCTTCTCATACTTGTCTTAGATTATTTTTGGCAACATAATATGCCTAAAAATAAATGATGAAATAAATTCTTTGGGATGAAGAGATATTGTCCCAGTACATGCATTGGAAATGCAAGGAGAAATGAAGAAAACTACCAAAGAAAATAAGTGGGTAAATATTGATTATATCAAATAATAAATATCATGCCATATAGAATTTAAAATACATATAAAATCATAACATCAATATCATAAAAGTAGGAAAGGTCAAAGATTAAGTATTAAAAGATGACAAAATATTCTAAAGTCTTTAAATTTCACAGTAGCCACCAAAATAATATTTTTAAAAGCACAGAAAAGGGAGCTGGGGATTTAGCTCAGTGGCAAAGCACCTGCCTGGCAAGCACAAGGCCGTGTGTTCAATCCCCGACACCAAATAAATAAATAAATAAAACTAAAAGCACAGAGAAAAACATTAAGGAGGGAAAATTTTAAATGATAAAAGTATTTATTTAACAAAAAAGAAAAAAAAGAAAAAAGCATGGAACAAGTATTTAAAATAGAAAATGCAAATTAAAGTGAAAAAATTTACAAGTTACACTAAATGTACACAGAATAATTTAAGTTGAAAGTAAAAATTATCACATTAAATGAATAAAACAAACACAATTGTACATTCTTTATAAGGTATATACCATAACAATAAAGCACATGTTGAAAGCAAAAGTGTAAAAAAATAATATGATTTGTAAATACTAACTAAATGAAAGTATCTGAAGTTTTATTGATGGCAGATAAAAGCAGACTTTAAACCTGAAAGAATACTGATATTTAAAATGGAATATTCTGAAATGCCAAATGGCCCCAACAGAAAATATAATAATTCTAAATTATGTGTGCTACTGATATAGACTTAAAACATATGAAGCAGAAACTTACAGAAGTCAAAGGAGAAATAGACCAAGTTACAAACACAGACAACCTCTTAACATTGCCTTAGGAACTAATGGATCAACCAGACAAAAAACAGTACATACAGAGACAATTTAGACCACATGATAAACTAACTTCAAGACACAGCTACAGATACATAGTTATACAGATATACAGAGATAGGTTTCTATATAAATGTATCTAGAGATATATACAGATATATGAATGTAGATCTATCCATGTATTTACATGTATATGTACTGCATAATATCAGAATATATATTTTATAAGACAGATAGAACTTTAACCAAATTGATCATATTTATATCGATTCATAAAATATGCCTAAATAAATATCAAATAATTACAATAATTCAAAATAAAGTGGGAGAAAAAAAGAAGAAAGATAATTAAAAGTTTCTCAAGTAAGGAATTAATCAATAACCCTTAAAATAATCTGTTTCAAAAATAAATGTCAATAAAAACTTAAAATATTTTCAGGGGAATGATTGAACAGATAGAACATATTAAACTTGTATGATGCAATCAAAACAATAGAGTTAACTTTACAGTCCTAAAATGCAAATAATGGGGGAAAGGAGAGGCTAAAAATCAGCATAAATAGGGCTACAAGAAGATAACAAAATCAAATCAGCAAAGTAAATCTAAAGGAAGAAGGAAATAAATTGAATGTAAAAGAAGAAGAAAAGAAAGATAATAATAGAAAACAATGATACTGGAAGAATTCTAGAGATAATCAACCATAACCAAAAGCTTGCTCTTTAAAAAAAAATCTAATAACACTGATGAATCACTAGTAGATTGATGAGAGAAAAGAAATATGTCAGGAGAGAAAAAGGAGCTAAAACCAAGGAACCCATGGCCACTACAAGTATCAATACATTATTTTAAACTTGTAATAATCATAATTTGAAAATTTAAATAAAACAGATGAAGTCCTTATTAAAAAAAAACATAAAAACTGACATAAGAAAAACAGGAAATCAGAGTAGCTGCATATCTATTAGAAGATAAATTTGTAGTAGAAAAGTCTTTTCTACAAAGATATCTCTAGGCCCATGTGACTTCTGTAAGAACTTTTAGCACTTAAAAAAGAATTATACAGACTTCGTTTACTACTCTGGCATATAAAGATCTTAATATCTCCATTCAATCCTAGCAACAATTTTTTAAAATGAACAAACTGAAAATCAGTAACTCTTCTTAGATCCGTCAGAAAAGTGAAGTCAGGGCAAACCACTGCTGGAGCCCCTAAAGTTGAGGGGACAGACAAATGGATTCAGAGAACCACAACTTAATTGAGCAGGAACTTCATGGAAACAAGTTCTGGGGTAGAAAAACAGGAACTATAAAGTGACAAATTGTTGGAAGCTCAGCATGGAAAAAAAGTTAACTCTTCAGAGACACCTAGTCATAACGAATAAGATATAGGCTTTTGTGAGTCCAACTTTCAAAACTTGTACCAAGTCTTAATGGCAAATAGTGAAGAAAACTCCCCTTGTGTTTCTCTCCAGCAGGAGAAAGAGCGATGTACCCATTTTGAAATATGTATATCAGAATATTCTATTCTCACTAAGACCAACTCTTGGGAGAAACTATTTTACCAGAGCCTGACTTTACTCACTATTTCTTTGTAATACCATAGAGTAAGTCCTAGGTAATATAAGAAGGCAAGACCAAAAAAAGAAAAAAATACGGTTTGGGAAGGAAGAAATAAAAATGTTTTCATATATGCATCTACATAGAAAACCCAAAAAATAACCATCAACACCACCAACAAAAACCTCCTGGAAATAATCAACAGTTATAGTAAGGGTGCAGGATATTGTTAATATGCAAAAATCAACTACTTTCCTATATACTAGCAATGAATAAGCAGAATTTGGAATTTTAAACACATTGCCATTTTCATTACCACTAAGAAATGAAACAGTTATAAATCTAACAATTTGCAAAAGGTATCTGTCAGGAAAACTACAAAACTCTGATGAAAGAAATCAAACAAGTAAATAAGTGGAGAAACATTCCATGTTCATGGGCAGGAAGCGTTAAGGTTTTCAAGATGTCATGGCTTCCAATTTAACCTACAGATTCAACACAATCCCAATCAAAATCCCAACAAGTTGTTCTGTGAGTATTGATAAACTGATTCTAAAATGTATACAGAAAGACAGAAGATCCAACTCAAACAACTAAGAAACAATGAAGTCAGAGGACTGCCACTCTATTAAATTTTACTATACAATAATTAAAATAGTATGATATTCACAGAAGAGCAGACAAAGAGATCAATATAATAGAATTAGACCACATAAATATAGCCCACATAAATACAGCCAATTAATATTTGATAAAGGAAAAAAATCAATAATAAGGAACACAGCTTTTATAACAAATGATGTCGTATCAACTAGATATCCATTCAAATGCAGAAAAATGAATATATAAAAAGACCTTATGTCTTTCATAAAAATTAATTCAAAATGGATCATAGATCAAGTGTAAAACTATAAAATTCCTACAGGACAACATAGGAAAAAATCAAGATAGCCTCAGATATGGCAATGATTTTGTAGATATATCACCAAAAATATGATCCATAACAGTTATTTTCAATAAATTGAAATTAATTAAAAGTGAAAACTTTTGCTCTGTGAAACATAATGCCAGCAGAATGAGAAAGCAAGTCACCGAGTAGACGCGTCTGGTAAAGAACTGTTATCCAAAGTATTTAAAAAATACTTAAAACTCAACAGTAAAAATACTAACCACCTAATTCAAAAGCAGTCTAAATATCTTAACAGACACTTCACCAAAAAAGACATACAAAAGGCAAGTAAACATATGGACAAATGTTCATCATCATATACCATTAAGGAATTACAAATTGAAACAGTGAGGTACTATTTCACACCTGTTAGAATGGCGAAAATCCAAAACATTGACAACACCAAATGTAGTTAAGAATTCGAAGCAAAAGGAACTGTCCTTTACTGGTGGGAGTGGAAAAATGGTAAAGTCACTATGGAAGACACTTTGACAGTTTCTAATAAACATATTCTTATCACAACATTCAACAATGCCACTCCTTTCTAGCTACCCAAATAAACTGAAATTTTATGGCCACACAAAAACTTGCATATAGATGTTTATAATAGCTTTTATTCATAATCACTAAAACTTAGAAGCAAACAAGATGTCTTTTAGTAGGAGAATTAATAAACAACTGTAGTATGTCAAGAAGTGGAATACTAGTTACTGATGTAAAGAAATAAGCTATCAAGCCATGAAAGGGGGTTAAGGACATTTCACTAAGTGAATGAAGTCAATTCACAAAGGCTGTGTACTAGGTGACTTCAATTGTGACATTCTGGAAAAAGCAAATCTATGAAAGCCATAAAATGAACAGTGATTACCAGTGGTTAGGAGGGAAGGGAGAACGAATAGAGCTCAGAGGCTTTTAGGACAGAGAAAGCGCTCTACACACTACTACCTTGGTGGCTACACGTCACTGTACATGTTTCAAAACCAAACCGATAGAACCTCAAAACCAAGAGCAACCCTCGGTGTAAACTATGGACTTGGAGTGGTACCATATCAATATAGGTACATCAATTATAGCAAACATAACACTCTAATGTAAGATTTTTACAGTGGAGGAGGGTAAGCTTATGTAGGAATGAGAAGACATGGGAACTCTGTACTTTAGTTCAATTTTACTGTGAGCAGAAAACTGCTCTAAAAATTAAAGTTTACTAATTAAAAAGAAATAGTCTTATATAAAGTCTTCAAGAGAATAAAAAAGAGCAACACTCCCCAAGTCGTTCATTTTTCCAATATATTCTTGACACTTTGACCTGACAAGTGTATCACAAAAAAGGGAGCTTGTAAGTCTATCCTGAATTTAGATAAAAATGTTCTAAATAAAGTACTATTAAATACTACATAAAAATATTATTTTACACCTAAGTTATAGCTAATCCTGGAAAGCAAAGTTGCCTTAATAGTTAGAAATCAAGCAATTTGGTGCCCAATATGAATAGAAAAAAGAGAAAATATTAAAATTATCACAATAGATGCAGAAATATTATTTAACAAAATTTACCAGCTCGGAGTTTTTTTAATCTATTAAAGGGATCTATTACAAATTTAAAAATATGATACTTGTGTCTTTAATCCCACTACTCAGGAGGCTGAGGCAGGGGGATCATTGTGAGTTCGAGACCAGCCTGGGCTACAAAGTGAGTTCAAGCCCGGCCTGAACTATATAGTGAGACTCTGTCTCAAAAACATAGGGCTGGGGATTTGGCACAGTGGCCTCAGTGCCTGTCTGGCAAGCTCGAGGTTGTGAGTTCAATTCCCAGTACAAAAAAAAAAAAAAAATGATACAAGACACTGAAACTCGTGAAGGAGCTTGAAATCACCACCTCAATATTGTGTTTGATGCTTTCATTAGGACAGTAATCCAAGAGAAAGAAGTAAAGGGAAAAGACTTACAAACAAAGAGATAAAACTACTGCTTTTCAATGACAACATAATCATGTACATATAAAATTTAGAAGAGTCTTTGATGAAAAGTTAAAAATTAACTTAGCATTTACTAAATAAAAAGATTAACTTATAAAAATACATTTCATTTCTCTTGAGTATACTATTAAAGTCCAAAATTTACAAAATAACAACTATCAGCAATAACCTGGGAATAAATCCACGTTGTTAAGAACAATAAAGGAAGCAGGCATACAAAGGCATACATCATACTCATAGATTAGAAAATGCAACATTTTAAAGATGCACATTTTCTCCCAAACCAAACTATATAGATTTAGTACAACCTCAACTAAAATTAAAATTTTAGCAGTGAGCTTTTTAGAATAAAAGGTAGTGAATCAGAATTTTAGGTAGAGTCATCGAAAGTCAAACTTGCAGAATAAAAAACATAGGAATGAATTGGACAAAACTGAAAGAGCATGAGATTAGGTGTAAATGCCTAAGAAAATGGAGGAATTCTTCATCCTTTTGAATGGTGGAAAGGAGCAGAGAAAGGTAAGCAGATAAAGAGACACTGTGTTCCAAAGCGAGATGAGATCTTCATGTTAGATAACCTAAACAAATAGATAAGCATAAAAGGGCTGTAATAGTTTCTCAGTGAATATGCATTGAAATAATGAGTGAGTCACTCGAATTACTAATGCATGAATTAATTAACAGTTCTCCACCACATAAGGAGGCAATGGTGGGTGAAGAGATGCCACACAAAGAAAGCAAAACTGTCCATGTGCAGCAGTGTCGGCCAGCGATAAAGGGAAGAATTGTTCTGTATCTGGGAACCTGGCTGAGGGTGCAGGGTAAGAATATTTAGAAGAACTGCTTAGTCTTGTATTGTTTTACTTTGTTTTGCAAAACACACTGGTTTAGGAATAGAAGTGCCACACATAAAGAGGGATATTGTTTAACCAGATGTGGGGCTCTTCAAGGAAGAATAGGTAGAAAAATGGGGTGTGAAGTCAGTCCTCGAATGTCAGGAAAGAAAGTAGTTGACATGATTGATCATTTGGCCCAAGCTTAGTACTGAGGAGAGAGGAGAGAGG